>CATIWM010527852.1:0-52604 GCA_949671775.1 Mallotus repandus | reverse complement strand
GGGTGGGATATTCCATTAAGAGTTAGTGGAATGTGTAGAGAAAATTTGGTAAGGAAAACATATACCAAAAGGAAACACAACATATACCAAATATATACTCTTTGTTCTTGCTTGAAGGATTAAGTTAGTTTAAGTTTCTTTAGGTCACAAGAGAGGTGCTTAGAACTACACTTGATCTAAGGCAAGAAGGTGATTAAAAGGCTTTGGTGTTTCAAGCTAGAGGCGATACATTTGGGTGGCTTGGCTATTGATTCAAGAGTTGAGTCAAAAGCAATCTATTGTAGTAGATTACTTGTGGCCTACATCAAACACTAGGAAATTGTAAGTATTCCACAAATTAGAATTCCTAGGTTATTTTTTTTATATATTGATGTATTGTTAGCTATGTGTTTAAATGCAAATGGATTCATGGGAGTGGAATTCTTCATGTGATGAAGGGTTATGGAAAATTAAAGATTTGAAATTTACTCTACTTAGGTTTGTGCTTACCACACAATTCTTCATTGCCTAAGGAGCGTAACCAATTCCTTTCAATTTTACCTTTGGAAAAGTGACTGGAGACATGGTGATTCTTTGCTTTTTTATTTTTGCATGAGGTAAATAAGAGTGTTTGTTAATTTATTTTTGTAGGAAGAAACCAAACAAACATCTTACCCACAACAATAACTCCAGTAACACTTACAATCACAAGCTATGTAGTGAAAGCCACAGAGCTAAAAGCATCATAAATCATACCAAATGCATAAACACTATCTCCCACAGCACCTCCAAGAATAGCCAAGGTCACAAGAAGATAATTCAATAGAGAAGGAACCTAAATATAGCTTTTAAATGAATGGAAAACAACTCTAACCTCTAAACAGAGCACAACAACAAATAATAACACTCATTGTTAATGCTTTCAAGGAGTCGATGGAGATTATCAACATTTTATAATAAATTCATTTAATAACAATTGTAGAAAAGAGGCTTCTCCATGTGAATATCTAGCCTTTTAATTTGAGAGATCAACTCAAGAAAGAATCTTTCAAGATTATAAGTACTAAAGTTAAGCACTCCCCACAGCGTAATCGGTTTCCTGTCAAGGTTCTAATGGCATTTCTCTTTATCGACAGGTATTCTACCTGCCTCCTGAAGTTCTAAGCTTTAGCTCTAGCAGTACAAGAATTCAACCAGTGACTCTTGTCATATTCATATCTATTTCCATTCCAAAATTTTGGTTGACATCTCCACTTCAAAGAGAAATAAAAAAAGAACATAAGCATAACCACCAAAGAGATAGTCCATCACTTGACTGTACCATGTTATATATTATGCTCTCTTTACTCTTCGGCGTCACTAATGAAATGTTTATCAACTTATCAGATTGATATTTGTTCAGATGCTCTTTTACAAGTTCAAAGTGTGAAAATAACCCAACAGCAAATATGGTAGCAATAAGCACTTTTCATCCCAACAACGCATATAGTAGCCCATATGAAGATTGAGGAAGCTATAGAAGGAAGGCAAGTAAAGACGAGGCACTCCAAAGCAAGCACAATGGATGGTTTTTGAAGCTAGATCCACTTGAACTGAAGAGAAGCCCACACTACAATGAGAAAATTAGCATAGGCGCAAAGGAAAGAGATGATCAGGGAAAAGCTAATGAAGAAAACAATCAAGTTTATTTTTGGATACAAAAAATGATAGTTGCCCAAAAAGTCAGAATTATTGATTGTTCTTACGTTTTCTCTGCCTAATTCATCGTGTTTTTTTTAATTTACGTTTGCATAAACGAAGCGTGATTTTCACGCTCTTTAGAACCGTTAAAAAAGGGTTTAATGTTGTAAGAAATAAATGTTTAAAGGCTTTTTAAAATATAATAAATATTTAAGGGCTCAATAGAATAAAACATGAAAGTTTAGGTGCCAAGTAATGGGTTTTTGCTAAAATAATGATGTGTAATATGCTCCTTGCAGCATTTGCTAGACCAACGTTTTTTTGTTTAATAGTTCTCATGGAATTGGCACCCATTATCCCTATGTTTTCCAACATATACCATAATTATACCAAAATTTTAATTTTTCATTTAAAATTCCTGAACTTTTAATTTTGTTCTCATAAAAAATAAAATTTAAAATCATTTTCTGGCAAAATCTAATGGGAAAGTTAACATGGTATCTTGCGTCTATTTAAACCAATTACTGAAACATCATATAAAAAAGACACATGACTAGCACATGGTAATATATTTAATTTTTTTGAACTTAAAAAATTGCTGCATCAAAAAATATTAAAAAATAAAGGGACAATGGCACTTTTCAATTTTTAGACTTTTGAGAATTTGAAAATTTAGTGTTTTAACTTTCTTTTACAATAATTAAGTGTGAAAATTTGAAAATAAATCACAACAAAGTGTATATAGCATGTAACCATTAATTTTTTTTAAAACGATATACTATTTTAAAACTAAAAAAACTTTATAGCCCCTAAACATAAAAAAGCACACTAATAATAATAATATTATTATTATTATTGTTGTTGCTGCTGCTGCTGCTGCTGCTATCGCTGCTGTTGCTATCGCTGCTGTTGCTATTGTTTAAAAAATAATTTTATTTAAATTAATTTTATTTTCATCTATTTATTTTCTTAATAAAAAAATTAATATTTATTTTTTAGTTAATAAAAAAATTAACAATATTAAAAATATATATTTTACCTATTATCATTTAGAATAATTTTTAATTAATAAAAAATTAAAATTATATTTATATTTTGTGTTACTTTTTATTTCACTTTTTCTCACTCTTTTGCTTTAATTTTTTTTTTGACGTAAAAATGCAATATTCATTAACTGGAATCATGAGTCAAAATGTCTAATAAAAACAAAGGAGGTTTGTCACTCCGCACACATCAATCAGATGTACATCCAACTGCCTTGGCTAATCTATGGGTAGCTTGATTCATAGATCGCATCACAAACATTAAACTTGCATTTTGAAAATTGAAAAGTAGACTTCTATCGTCAGTGGTAATCAGAACCATAATAGAAGCATCATAGTTATTGCTGTTGATATCTAGCACTTGGGTGAGAGCATATATTTTGATCACTAAATTATCAAGTTGCACATTTTTGGACCAGCTAAGAGCTTCTCGAATTCCCAAGGCTTCAGTCAACTTTGGTTGAAAATTCCAAAAATGGACTTCATTCTAACCGAAACAAAAGAATCTCTATGAATCACAAATAACACAAGATAATCTAATTTTATTTGGGAATATAGTGGCATCGACATTAGCTTTGAGAATTCCCTTAAAGTAAGATATTTTTTAATTATTTTCTAGTGTTGCAACCAAAATATTTTCCACAAACAAATGAAGGCTTAGATTTTAAATATTGAATTTCAAATAAAAGGATTTAAATTAATATGTAATTAGATGTTATTTTAAATTATTGTTAAATGTCTCTACTAAAATTCTCATTAAATGAGCCTTTAAATTTATTATGGATTTGTTTGACATCATTAATTCAAATTCACATAGTTGCAAAATAAGGTATTTAATGCGTTTCTGTCCAATTCGTTTGCTAAAGCCCGGTGGCATATGCTTCAAATTTCATCCTCCTTTGATATAGTGGTTTTGGTTTTCCAATGGTTTGCTGCTATTATCCAGACTACTTCTTTAGATAAAACTCAGATGGTGTGTATGGTGCTTTGAGGGTTGTAGAGCAACAAGAATGAGGTGCTTTAGAACTAGAAACGTCAAACAACAGTTCGTTTACTTAACATGGTCAACTCCTTCCTTTTTCAATGGCACTCAGCTTAGATGTTGTATCAATTTGATAATTTCCCAAATGAAGATGAGGGTATTATCCATTGGAAGCCTCTATAAGCTGGTTGGTATAAATGCAATGTCGATGGAGCTATTTTTGAAGCAACTGGTAAGGTGAGTTTTGGTTGGATGACGAGAAATGATAAGGGAGAATTTTGTGTTACATGTAATGGTAGCAACTTTGGTCCTGTTGATGCCTTGCTAGCTGAAGCTTTCTGTCTATGAGAGGTGCTCTCGTGGTTGAAAGGGCACTATATATAGTCTGATGCTCTTGAGCTAGTTCAGGCTTTAAATTCTTCCCTTTTGGATTATTTGGTGGTAGGTTTAATTGTTGATGATTGTAAATCTCTCTTGAAAGAGATGAATTAATGATCAACAAACACTGTAGCTCATCTGTTAGCTCGAGAAATGGGTTCTATGTTTGGTTTCAGGGAGTGGGAACATTTTCCACCTCCTTTTATTCGTAATGCTATTGTTTTAGATTCTCGTAAGTAATATTATTCCGATTTTCCTTCAAAAAAAAGTTCAAATCTAATTTTTTTAACTGGTTGAAGTGGTTAGATTCTTTAACTCAAATTCAAATTCATAAATTTGCATTCATATATTGCATAAGAAATTATTTATGGGTTCAAATATAGTTTTGGAAATTGTGGTTGTATTCTAAGTATGAAACAAAAATTGTTCTTTTTTAAAAAAAATTTATGTTCAATTTTTAATATGTACACATTGAAATGAAAATTTTAGCTTCTAAAAAACTAGAAAGAACATCATAAAAATTTATTATTTTTCTCTTAGTTTAAATTTATTTTAATTTAATCACTTAAATAAAAATACATCTAATTAGAAATAAAACTAAAAAAAAGTGAGTAGGACTTAGGGCAACATATGGTGCTACCTTGTTGTCATGTACCATATTTAAATGATGTGGCTTATATTAGAAAAAGAATAGAGTGCTCTAATAAATTTTGGTATAGGATAAAAAATAACAACTAAAGATTTCTAAATGACAAATTGAAAATTTAAAATGTTGGTAGGATAGGTTGAAAAACCAAGGAAGTATAGATGTAAATTACCTTAGCTCTTTTTTGGTTCAATTCCACCAAGGAGCTCTTATTTGGCTCAATTCCACCAATTAATTCATTTCATTTGGAAATGAATTCCAAATGGAATTCATTTGTAAATGAATTTTTATTAATAAAGGGTGTTTGGTTTAAATGAATAGTTTATAGAATTCATTTGAAATGAATTCAATATTTTGTTATATTATGTTTAGTATAAATCTAGAATTCAAGTTAACTTTTAATTTTTGTCAAAAATACCCTTTTAAATAGATTTTTTTAACCTTCTTTTTAAATTTATATTACATTATTAAAAGTGTGATTATTTAATATTCAAATTAAAATTTAACTAAGTGGGAACTAAAGAACAAGAAAAATGCCTATTCCTCCATTGAGCAGCAAGAGCTCTAAAAGAGAAGTCAATAAAGGAGCATGGATATTAGACAAAGATCAGTAGCTGGCTAAAGTCATTATAATTTATGGCCCAAGGATATAGAGATCAGTTCCAGAAAAAGCAAGTTACCCGTATTTCATTTCATTTCATTTTGATTATTGCTGTCTAAATTAGCTTGTGGCATGACTATGGATTGATATTGATGATGCAATTACATTGTAGGTTTAAAAAGATGTGGAAAGAGTTGCATGCTGAGATAGATGAATTTTATTTTCAAAATAAAAATAATCAGGATATTTTAGACATTTTGAAAATATAGTTTTAAAAATTATGGAATTCATTTGCAAATTCCAACCATTTCATTAGAATTTTATCTAGTTATAATGAATTCCACAAATGTAAAAAAATTAGAATTACAAATGAATTCTACAACTTATTTATTTAAACCAAATACACATTATTTGGAATTCCAAATAAATTCCACAAAATTTTGTGGAATTCATTTATACCAAATAGGGCCTTAGTTTCTTGGTCTTTCGTGTGTGTGTGTGTGTGTGTGTGTGTCTATATTTTAGTCTTTTATGTGTGTGTGGAATTCCTTTGGAATTCCAAATAATGTGTGTTTGGTTTAAATAAATAAGTTGTAGAATTCATTTGCAATTCTATTTTTTTTTTACATTTGTGGAATTCATTATGACTAGATGAAATTCTAATGAAATGGTTGAAACTTGCAAATGAATTCCACAATTTTTAAAGCTATATTTCCTAAATGATTAAGATATCCTCATTATACAGGGCCTTAGTTTCTTAGCCATCTCCCTTTGCCCCCCCGCCCCCACGCCGAGATGATTGGGGGACTCTTAGCTTGTTGGACCCATGCACCTGGGCCCACAGTACTTGGCCAGTTACAGCTGGAAATTCACGCAAGCGTTTAGGAGCAGTCACAACTCAAACTTGCAACCTTGAGGAAATAAGGCTGACTCTAATACCAAGAAAGCCAAGAAGCTGAGGGATACATTGTGCAATATGGAATGTTAAAAATGATCACTATGTCTAGCCTCACACTCTGTAAACATAGGTTACCAAACCAAATGCAACAAAGCTTTCACAAAATTTTTGATGTGCAGGACCCTAATTTCTTAGGCAAGCACAAAGCATACATTATGTTACTTATGATGAAATGCAAGTTTAAAATAAACAAAATCTAAATAAAAATTTAAAGTAGAATATGAGAGAAACAACTTACAAAATTTTATTTTATTTATCCAAGAAAAGGGAATTTCATAAATGTCATTATCCAAGTAAAGGAAATGTTACAAAGTCTTTAACTAAAATAGCTAAGATATCAAGATAACAAAGATAAAATTTTAGACTTTATGCCAGAGAGAAAGAAGATAGAATTTTCTAAAGTTTTGGTTCTACTTTCACAAGAGAAATGAGCCCTCTATTTATAGCAATTTTGGAGGAGGAACTCTGTAGCCACGAGCCTTCTGTCTTGAATTATTTTCCAGGCTAACTGGGATGTCAAGTTTTCTATCATGTCTTCCACTTTGTCAATTAGTTGATGATGAATAGTATCATGTTTCCTAATAATTCTACTCACAGCTCATGCTTTCTATCTTCTATCAGTATTGTCAGTCCAATAACTCATTCTTCCCACTAGCTCTTTAAAGTGAAAATCACGGCCCCATCCCTATGGAGTGATAGAGTCAAGTGGGATATTGGCTGAAGGAGGTCGGAAATACTTGACAAAATAATGAAATTTCCCTGATGGTTGTCCAAAAAGATCCCAAAATCCATTTTTTATAGGAGATTTCCTGGAGCACAGCAATAAATTTTTTTATCAAAATACTCTTTTGTTTACAAATAACCCTAACTTTTGCATACACTATCCTTTTAGATTTTCAACCTATCGGGCTTATTTTACCAAAAAAGGCTTTAAAAGATATAATCAAACTTTAAGAGGTATTACGTAACTAGGCTTATAAGCCCATTGGTTTTATTAGAGGAAAAATTCTAAGGCAATCATCTTCGTTGTCATTACCCAACTCTACTAGGGGCTTTGAGTCTTCATATGTGTTGGAATTTACCGAAGAAGTAGTCCTCGACTGTATTAGTTACTACATTATTTTAAAGTACTCTTTTTTTTTGTCTATTGCAAGCAATGCACTAGCATAGGACTTTTGGGCGAGGAAAGTAGACTATGCATGAGTAGTTCCAAGAAACCAATGCATCTGAAGCCAACCCATTACTGCAAAGTTTAAGATTTTATTTGGAATTTTATGGGAATTTCACCACTTCACCTTGAATCTTGTTTGTGGAACTATCATTCCATCATTAAAATAATAGTCAAGATGCCATTGTGTCACCTAAGGAACAAAAAACTTTGAACAATAAATACATAATATGGGGAACTTTTTCTTAAGAGGAGGAGGTTTATAATGGTTTTTGAAGGTTTCATATCCTTCATGGATTTCTGGGGGAATAATATTAGGAATGGGTCCATATTTATTCCACCATCTAGAAAACCACTATGGAAATTTTGAGATATCAAAGTGATCACTGAGAAAAAATAACCAAGAATGGGTTCTTTTGTTGTTTTAGATAAGGAAGGTATTGAACCCTGCATGTTCATAATCCCAATAGATAATGTTTGGCAAAAATTAAATTTGGTTTTGAAGTTTATTGGAAAGGCTTTTTTTTTGAAGAGTTCTTATCCCTATTCTGAAGGGTGGATAACTTTAAGAATTTTGCATGTAGAATATGAAGGGTCAGGATAGTCTTTATGGAAAAAATGCTTGAACTCTGTAGAACCAGTAAATTCCAAAATTATTTGATAACACTCTTGGGGCTTTGTTAAATCTCAAGGTTTATAAAACCAATTTTTTAGAAAATGATTTTGCATTGTGAGAAATGGATCGTTATGATAAAAACCATATTCAACAGTCAGAATATTTTTAATGTTAGACTTTAACAAAAATTTAAAAGTTTTAGCAATCTTTGACTGTGATAAAACAATTTATGAGCTACTTTGGGTGGCCACAGGATTCAAATCACTTTGTGAAAGAGTTTTTAAAGAAGAAGATTCTCCTTTCTTCATTTTTAAACTAGTTGAGAAGATTTACCTATGATATCTTATATAGCTAAAACCTTAATGATGTATATCTGTAGACTTTAATGAACTTTGAATTACGTTCAAAAGTTTTGGGTCTTTAGAGATATATTCAACCCATTATTGGATCTGTTTGACTTTATCAGTTTTGGCTTTATCTATTATCTTGTGGGTTAATAATATTATATCAGGACTTTATCGGTTTTTCAGCAAAGAGGGGAAGACGGTTTTATGTGTCTTTAGCAATTTCAGTATTTTCTTTATCTTTCTTCATTTGAGGCATCTTTATCTATTTTACAAGAATTCTCTGGTTAAAAAGTATGGCAAAGAATTTGTATCTCCTTTAATAAATTTAATTTCAAAATTAAAGATACTTAAAACAGCTTGCCATCTTGCAAAAATCTATTTTGATGCAATGTTTTGAACATTTTTTGTAAAAATTCTTTAGCTAATTTACAATCAATGGAAAGTAAGAATTTTTTATTTAGCAAATCAGATTGAAATTTTGTAATGCACAAAACAATGGAAAGAATTTTTTTTGATGGTGGAGTAGGTTTTCTATGTATCATTATAGTGACATGAAGTGTATTGAACTACAACTTCTCTTTTATTTTGAAGTTATTTTAGAATATCGCCATACCCTAAGTCACTAGCATTTGTCTCAACAACCTTAAGGAGACTAGGATCAACTAAGTGAAGATAAGGGATTTCAAGAATATGTTTCTTTATCTGTTGGATGACTTTTGGTTCCAAGGAACTGGGTTTTTCTTTAACCTATCATGAAAAGGCTTGGCAATTCTATTAATATTTGGATAGAAGTGCAAAATGTAATTAAGACTACCTAAGAATCATTACAGCTGGGTTTTATTAAGAATTTTTTCAGGAAACTTGTTGGCATATTCTAAGGACCTTTCAATTGTACCACAGTAAATGTAATGTCTTAGGAATCTGACTCTAGTTTGGAAAAGAGAAATTTTCTTTTAAGAGACAACAAGTCCATTAACTTTAACAACATAAAAGAAAGTTCTATAGTGTTTAAAATGTTGCTCAATGGAGTTTGAAAAAAATAATTACATCATAAATGTAAACAATACAGAACTTAGAATAAGGATGGAAAATATCATTCATTATCCTTTGGAATTATGAAAATGCATTTTTCAAACTAAATAGCATAACATTCCATTCGTATTGACCAAATGGAACTCTAAATGCAGTTTTATAATGATGTCTTTCATAAATCTATATTTGCTAGAATCTATATTTCATGTTAAATGTGAAAAACACAAATGCAGAATAAAGCAATTACAAAAGGTTGTTCTTACCGGGAATGGGATACCTTATCCATTTTAGAGCTTTATTCAAAGGTTTGTAATTAATTACAAGACTAGGAGTGCCTCTTTCTATTTTTAATGATTTATTGATATAGAAAGTTGTACACCCTCAAGGAGACCTGGATTTTGAGATTAATCCTTTAGATTCTAGATCTTAGATTTCTTTCCTACAATGCTGTTCTAATTCAGCACTCATTTGAATTGGTCTATCTTTAGTAGGAATATTTTTCTAACAAAATCCTGGCTCACAAGGTAAATCAACAATGTGTTATTTCCTATTCCATAAAGCATTTGGTAAATCAGAACAAATTTCTTTTGCAGCCTTATTTTAAAACTCAAAAATTTTTCTTTTTACCAAATTAGATTTTAGATGTTGTTCATTTTTTTAAAAACAAACATTTCGCTTTAAATCAAACAAATCAGTTTCTTTACCCTTTATTAAAGCATTTACCTCATTGTTGTAAATGGAATGAGCTTTAACAATATTAAGATATACGGTTCTGGGTTTTTCTAGAAAAGGAAAATAGAGTTTTACATCTTTATCTTCAAAATCAATTGAGTTATAAGTGACCATGTAGGGTGTTATCAAATTAATAAATGGCATCCCTATAATCACTATATAACTAATATAAGAAACCTAAACAAAAGAAGTTTTCAAAAAAATCCATTGTTTGAAATACTAGCCTTTGTTTTTCCTCTTATATGCATTTTTTTATTGATTTGTAGAGGAAAGTTTTTCTTTAGTTTCTTCTTGAAAATGATTTGGTATAACACCTATTTTTATACAATTTAAATCAGCTCGTGTATCAAACAAAGCAATTATATCAAGCTGAAAATCTTTGTAAAAAATAAGAGTAATTTTAATAACATATTTTCTAGACTGCCCAAGGATTGTGGTTCTAAATCCTTTGTCTCATCTCTATCATTAGAGTCTTCTGCTAGTTTAGTGATAAGAAATTATATTAGATCATAATTCTTTGGTTGTTTATCCTTTAACTGCTTTATTTATGTTTTTATGGCTTTTAATTTTGTCTAAAGTTCCTGAATATCTCCTAAGGGTTTTTTTCTACTAAGAATAGTAGTAAGATCATACATAATGGCAGTAAGATCATACATACATGTACTAATAGAAGGTAGCTCAGTGGTTTTGTGTTTCAATTCTTCTTCTAGAGATTGTCTCAATTATTCTAAATATTTTTCTGCACATTAAGGTTATTAATGTGCTGAATAACATCTAGAATCAAGGTCTGTTCTTTAGTGAGCATGTTTAGTTGTTTTTCTTCAGGACCTAATTCTATATCAGATTCTGAATAGGAAGTGGTTCCTATTTCATCAATCTGAGGTTGCTTTGTATTAGAAGAATCTTCAGAGTTAGTTTCATTCTCAGAAGTTGATAAGTGCAAAAAATAGTAGATTTTGAGCACTAATTAGTTGAGTTTTTATGTGTCAAAGTGTCTTGCTTAGTCTTGAATATTGGCATTATTGCTTAAATTCCATAGAACCTAGGTCCTTTGAGGTTTTTATAAATTTTGTTGATTTTGCTTGTTTTTAGTTTAATTTTGGTATTTTGATGTTGATTTGTTAGGTGTTCCCAAGTTTAGATCAATGCAAGTGGAATCCATGCTAGCACTTGAAGAGACAAGCTCAAAATCTCCATGAAATTAAAATAAGGAGGCTTGCACAGCCATGCCTATGGCTGACTTTGCATAATGGAGCTGATGCATAACTGTGCGCATGAGTGTGCATAACCATACTTGATCCAAAACTTTGCAGAGGCTTGAGGATGCACAATCGTGCACCAGGACGTGCAGAGCATACCTGACTTGGTGATTTTTGAAGTTACAGAGATGCACAACTGTGCATATGAAGCACACAACTGTGCACTATGAAGAACTCAAATTTGGAAGTTTATTTTTAGGGTTTTTGGAAGACAATTATAAATAGCTTTTGTTTGCCTCTTTTCAAGAGGTTGGCTAGTTGAATATTAAGAGTACTTTTACTTCAAAATTTTGACAAGAAAAATTTCATTTTACTTTTGTTTTTCATTGTCTACTTTTGGTTATCAAGAATTGAGAATTGAAGAACATTTGTAAGCATATTCAAGAGGGATAAAAAAGGATTTTTTCCTTCTAATTATTCTTGTACTTCATTCAATATTATATAATGTTTATGTTTGTTATTCTAAATTTATTTTATTCTTCTTTTCTCTTTGTGATTTCTATGAGTAGCTAAATTTTTAGATCCGACTCAAGAATGGACTTAATTGGTTAAACTCCTTAGCACTAAGTATATAATCCATGATTATTATAGAACATAATGCTTTCTTAGGCTTGATCACCCTAGGAATTGATTTAGATGATAAGGTGAGATCAAGAGAAGATCCCTATTAAGAGCAAAGTAATAATTTGTTAATTAATCAAATTGGTTAAGAGATGATTTGGTTATTAATATTCCGTTAAGGTCTTTGCTTAACTATCAAGAATAATTAATTGCTTGAGTAGCGAGAGCTAATCACTTCGGTAGTTGTTGTGATCGATAAAATTATGTGAGTACTCGAGAGACTTTCATATGTATAATGATACCTAGGAAATGGAATACATTCATAAGTGATAAGGAGATTAACATGACTTTTTAGATAAAATTGAGCTGGGGATAAAAACCCTAACATTCATTATATTGATAAATTTTATAGTTATTAAACTTTATTTTCTATCTTAGTTTATATTTTAGTTTAATTCTTAGTGAAAACCATATTCGACTGTCTAAACAAATAAACATAAAAAGTAACTCAATACTCAACATCCACTCCCTATGGGATCGATATTTTTACTACTTGGATGACTCTGTGCACTTGTGGAATGTAACAGACCAAGTTTTTTGTGCCATTGTCAAGGAGTGATAAGTTAATATTGTGATAAAATTTATGTTGTTTGATTTAGATTTTTTCTTTAATTTAATTTGCATTATTTTTAGTTTTTTCTGGCTTTCCATTGTCTTTATAAGGAGCTTTGCTAGTGCATGCGCTCAACACCTAATAGTACTAGACAAGGTGAATTATTGATATCTCCAGATACTAAAATTGATAAAACTTTTTGTAGGAGATTAAGAAGAAAAAGGAACATGATGAACAAAGCTGAAAATGGAGTTACAAATACGGTTAATGATCAGCGAGACCCACCGCTTGCAACACCACCTGAAAATCAAAACAGACTGAATGTCCAAAGAACCATGTGTTAGTATAGGTGGTATGCCCTAGAGGCCAATCACATATTTTGGCATTGTAAATTATCCCAAATGGAAACAAAACAATATTCTATTATCTAAAGTGTTTATTTAATTGAATATTTTTCCATTAACATCTTGTTAAATAAATTTATTATCAAGAGTTGATAATATGAACTACAAATTTATTTAGTACATATGCTATAAAATGTTCATAGTCGGTAAATTAGTATTTGGGTAATATTAATTAGACAATCACCTTCATCTATTTTCCTTAATTAGTATGTGATACTCATAGTAGAAGGTAGTGAGTCTCATACTATCTGATATGAGATATCAGAATAAACATGTGGATACTCTTGTGATGGGTGAATCGAATAGTGATGTTAGAGTTGTGATCGTATGGATATTCACTTATAGTCAACATTCATAATCTAGGTCATAGTGGTGCATATAGTCCTTTTACCTGAGGCAACATGATCATCAACATTTGAGCAGTTAGGGTTTATTACCGCTTACATACTTGTGTTAATCACACATGGGTATATAGTGTGTGATGGCTCTAGTCTATTAAATATAAGGATGAGTGTTCAGCAAAGATGAGATTCATTGCTTAGAATGAACCAGGATAAGATCCTATGCTATCTAAGTTTTTGGCTAGGACAAACATGACACAGTTTGAAAGAGTTTTAGTGCTGGAAAAATGTTTGTAGTATTCATTATGCTTTATCAAGAATTAGAACTTGAGGTGAGGTTATATGATATAACTATTAGAGTTTGACTAAACCATGACTCTAGGCTATATTAAGATCTTCTAATTGAGGGATTTTAGTGCATGGTAATTATCACCAAAGGGTTCTTTCAAATCAATATATGCATTCATTTCTAATTAGGTAGTTGTGATATCGATGATAGGTAACTCACAACTTTTGAGAACTAAATGTGTTATAATTGGGATTTTCACATTTAGATTTAAAAGTAGTTTCAAATAATATCAAGTGTTGATATTATTTTCTCATTGACAATTAGTCATAAATCAAGTAAGACACACCTAAAAGAGTTTTACCAAATCACCATCAATATTAATTTAATTATTGATTAAAGTGTTCAATCAATTAATTAAGATTAATAGAATTAAATTTATGCTTTAAGCAATGACTTGAGCATATCATGAAATCTAATTAAAGTAAAGGTTTAATTATTAATGTATACTTAATTAATATGAGATATTAATTAAATATTAAATTAATAATATAAATGTTGTTTCTATTTGGACTTGGATTAATGGTCCAAGTAGTTTGGGCCTAGGTTCAAAAGAATTTTGGACCAAAGATTAATTTAAAATATTGAAAAAGCCCATGAACCTAATCTAGGCCCATTTTTTTAATGGATTGTGCTGAGTTAAGTTTTGGCCCAATTACCAAGCCCAAGTCCATATAAATAATATAGACAAATTTGGTATATTAGGCACATTAAATATTTAATGTGTAAATATTTGACTTTGTCAAATAAAGATTAGGTTACATGTATTTATCACATTGATAAATGTAAGAGGATGAATGTTGAAATTATACATAAGATGTATTTTCTACATTCTTCTTTGTACATTAGTGAGTTATTTATACAAATTGTACACTTACTATATCAAGTTGCATGCTTATGATGTCATAGATGATGTCATGAGGTGCTTGCTTTCTCTATATATATTGTCTAAGACATTTTATATGTTTTTAATGGTTAGATACACAAAAAATAGAAACAACATTTATTAAACACAAACCCAAAGTATTCTTGCAAAAGTTTAAGTTAGTCCAAGATTTGTGAGGGTTAATTGAGAGGAAACTTGCAACTAATCAAACCAAGGCAAGAAGGTGATTTTGGTGGAGCTTTCCTGTTTCAAGCTAGAGGCCTTTCATTTGCAAGGCTAGAGCATTTGATTCAAGTGTTGAACCTCAAGCACCTTGTAGATCTTAACTATTGTTGTCTTCATCAAATGAGGAGTTTGTAAGTTTTCTTAAACTTAGAGTTCCCTAGGTTGATGTTCATAGATGTTGCCTTGCAATTTAGTTATATGTAACATGCAAATTGGATATTTGGGAATGGAATTCTTCATGTCATGAAGGGTTATGTGAGTAACATTGTTAAAATTTTACCCTACGTAAACTTGTGCTCACCATACATGTTTCTAATGTCTAAGTTACATAACTGATTCTTTCAAGTGGTATTAGAGCCGCTTTTTGCATTTTACGCCTACAAAATTTATTGATAATTGAAAGTGTTGTGATTAACTCGATGTTGGTTGTAAGTGTTATGGCCTAGCATGCAAAAAACAAGTACCACAATATGGATAACATATTTTTCTTCTTTTTATTGTTTTGCATGCTTTGCTAATTGTTTAGAACATGCAAGAATTATATATTGTGATATGTTTGCTTATTATACATGCAAGGAATGATCATGGACTTAGTTTTACATCCTATGGTTTGTAATAATAATTAATTTTATTATTTGGTATGTAATTAAGTGTTAGTTACATTGAGTTAGGTTATAAACTTTGCCTTAGAAAGCCAAGGATTGAATATAAATCACAAGATTTATGACATGGAGCTTTAAGTGTTCAAATTGGTGGCCCATTCAACCTTTGGTGGAATGGATTAAGGCCCATAGAGATGGTGAAGAGGAGTTTCATCACTTGAAGGCTATATATATATATATATATATATATATATATATATAACCGGCTAATATGCAAAGTGAGACCTTAATTGAAGACCCAAAAATGTTCCAAAAATAAGTTTAGGTCCAAAAATAAGTTTAGGTCATGACTCTCCATTGAAACAATGACATGCAAAATTTTAGATGATTATACTTCTGCTATGGATACATACGGGTGTATGTTTCTGATAAGAGATTTTTGTAGAGTTCATAGTCAAGCATGAGATGTTGTGAATTTATAGACACAATACATGCTAAAAATGGCAAATAGGCGTACTTGAGGTGTGTGGTGTTTAAGTCTATATATTACACTGATTCAATGGTATGGACCTAACTAATGTAAAGAGACCAAGAATGGTAATTATGTGTACCTAAGGTCTCTGAGCATTAGGAGCCAAATTGATTGAACCTCACATGAGATGTGGTGAACAAGAGTTGTTCACTTGATGAATATTAATATTCAAAGAATGGCTATTATACGTACCTAAAGAATATTACTAATTCATGAAGAATTCAACCACCCACTAGAAACCTATCCAACAAAGGTTTTTGTTTCCTATTTTAAAAGTGTAGGACCCGATAAAATAGTGGGAGATGATTATGATTTAAGACCAAATCTAATGGTATTAACAATGTCATAATAACTAATAATCTTATTATATTTTGCATCGATTTGATAATATGAGGTCTTCAAACTCACTAAGCATCATTCTTGATAACAATAGACTCATCGGACCTAATTTTATTGATTGGCTATGTAATTTAAAAATTGTTTTGGCCTCCAAACATATTCTATATGTTTTGGAATAAAGTCCTCCCTGACCCCTTCCACCTAATGCTACTTAAGAGGAATGTGACACTCTTAAAAAATAGAAAGATGATGACATGCAACCACATTGCATTATGTGGGCTTCCATAAGCAATGAAATTCATTGGCAACATGAGAAGTACACTAATGCAAGGCAAATCCTACTTCACCAACAAGAGTTATTTGGTGAACAAAGTAGGACTCCTTAAAAAAAGATATCTAAGTAGCTTTTTCATGCTAAAATAAAGGAAGGAGAGGATTTTGGAGCTCATGTGAACTCTATGATTCATTCCATTAAGGAATTTTAGAGTCTAGATTTCACAATGGATGCTTAACACCAAATGGAGTTAATCTTACAATCCCTTCCGGTGTCATTTGGGCAAACTATTGCCAATTTTTATATGAACAAAATTGAGTTCACACTTGCAGAATTATTAAACATGCTAGTGACGACCCAAAAGGCTATTCATAATGAAAAGGGGAAGGAAGTTGTTTTAGTTACCTCTTCTAGTGGGACTATGAAGAACAAGGGCAATAAAAGCAAGAAAGCTAAGGAAATAATTCATAAATTTTTAGGAGGTGTAAGCAAGAAAAAAGTTGAGAACAAAGGTAAAAGAATGTGTTTCTATTACAAAGGATAGAGACATTGGAAGAGATATTGTCCTATGTTCCTTGAGTTAATCAAGACTAAAGGAAAGGACAAGATTGGGGAAGGTGAGACCTTCTCTAATTTATTTATTTCTAAATTATTTTAAGAGCTCATCTAATGCATGGATATGGTGTCATACATAAAATTTTGATTGTCCCCAAAAGGGTCCGTTGATGAAACAATTTCCTTAATATGACAAGTGTCTATTCGTTTGTACGACCTCTAAATCATACTAAAACCTGAACCGAGCTTTCAAAGTGCCAAATCGGTCATCAAATCTCTAAGTCATACTTTGATTTTATGAATTACGAATTATTAAGATGATAAGTGGCTCATTTTGAGCAATCATTGCTCAAAACATGCAACTTGTCAGACTGGTGTTCATCTCGTAAGCCCGAAGCTCAACTTCGTAAAAAAATGGAAGGCAATTTTGACAAAATGAACATAAAAATGTATTCATTAGCCCTAAAAACCTCTAACAATGACCACAAAAAAGTCCAAAGAGACTCAAGAAATAGCGCATAAGCATATTTGTAGCATGTAACTATGCACCTTAGCACATAACCATATGCATGAAAGTAGAGGCCAATTCGGACAAAACGGACTTCAAAAATGCATTCAAAAGGTCTGAAAACCCTTATAAAAATCCTTGGAATAGCTTGAAAAGAACAAAAAATTGACAAATAAGCATATTTATTATGCATAACCATGCACTAAGCGCGTGGTCATGTGCTCCAGTGCATGGTTACGCGCAACAAAATCGCTTAAGCGCTCTTCTACATGTATGCGCGCTCAAAACCGCACATACACACGCCCCTACACATATACCCACAAGTAAATACCCACATTTTTCTATAAATAAGGGTCTCTACCTCCCATTTTAAGGGGGTCCTACACACACATATCGAAACTCTGTCAAATTGAAGACTCTAGACTCCCATTTAACACACTTTTAGCTCATTCACTACATTTTTCTTTGGATTTTTAGACCGATTTAAACCATACCCAACCACATCTTTGTCAAATCATGCTTTAAAGGTATACAAACTTGCATTCTAAATTTCATTTTCAACCTCTCAACGAGGACAGCTTAGAAATCCCGCTAAGCTAAAGCTTGAAAAAACTCAAAATAAGCTCAGTTGAATCTGAGGACCAAAAAATCATTTTTGCACCTTTATTTTACTTTTTGTTTATTTTATTGCCACTAGCAATTGAGAAATTGTTGTGATTATGTGGTGAGACTGCCAATTTGCATGCCTATTGAATAATCTCTGCTTTATTTTGCGCATAATAAGTTGTCATTTTGCATCCTTCGGCTTTGAAATGTGAAAAATGACAAAATATTATTATTTTCGTATCAAGTCTTCATCTTTATTTTCAAAAATATAAAATTTATCATTTTTATGTAATTTCTGCATTTTATGCACATTTAACATATTTTATTGATAAAAATCATAATTTTACATCGTAATCAACATTTTTACTTCATTTCCACAACTTTATGTGAAAAATCATCATTTGTCACACAAAGTATGTATTTTGCACCCAGCAAATATCAAAATCATAATTTTGCATAGTTTTCACATTTCCAATATGAAAATTATATCTCTAACATAAATTATATATTTTCAATATAAAAATTGTACTTTTCATCAAAACTGCATTTTTGCATTAGAACAATACCTTACCATTTCTCAAACACAAAAATAAATATTTTCCTCATATTTGCATCAAAATGCATTCAATAATGTGAAAGTTCACATTTTTTAGCTAGAGCCTTCGTTTCGTGGTCTAATGATGCAACCATGCATCTTTTGTTATTTCTCTACTGTTTAGAAATATTTAATAATAATTCCTATAAGTGCACATGATTAAAGGCCTCCATCTGCTCTTTCAATTAATTGAGTATTTCCTACTTATTTCCTGCTTGTGTGAATTAGTGGATAGAATTGCACACGTCTATGCTAACCTCTATTTTGCAGGTGTACTCTAGATCTAGGATTAGATTTACATTTCCGAACCTTTTTCTCTTTCACATGTATTTACGAGGAAAGCGATGTAATAATTGTAATTAATTATCTTTACTTTTCGTTATTAATTATTGCACTGTGTGAATGTATATACAAACTATCATATTGAAATTACAGTGGTGCAATAGCCATATGTTGAGTATTGTATAATGAGAAATAGCCATAAAGTAAATGCAATCTTTTGAACCTAGAATCTCTGCTGAGGATAATACTCATTGAGTGACTTAATGCCATCCCTTTCATCTTTTCCTGATTTTCTAAAAATTAGGTGGCGACTTTACAAACACAAAGTGTCTCGTATCCTCCAAAGACTAATAATTTGTCCCTGTCTCGTAAACAGAACAGATGTCCATTTTGATAAAGTTACCATGTCCCTCTTTTCAATTCATTTAATTAAAAGAGATTTTGAATCAAATCAATTTTTGGTCTCTCATATATGGGATACTGATGCTAGTTCTCACATATGTTGTGAATATAATGCTAATTGGTAATGCCTCTAATCCAAAATATCTATGGCACTTGAGATTAGGTCATATTGTGGATAATATAATCATGAATTTGGAAAAATTAGGAATCTTGAGTAATCTTAAATCCTCAAGCAATCCAACTTGTGAAGCTTGTATCCAACATAAGATGACCTGGTCACCATTTTTTGGACAAATGCAAAGAGCTAAAGAAATTTTGGGAATAATACATAGTGATGTATGTGGGCTATTTAATCAAATGACAAGAGCGGGTTCTATTACTTCATTACCTTTATAGATGATCTATTAAGGCATGGAAACTTATATTTAATGAAACATAAAAGTGAATCCTTTCAAAAGTTCAAAGAATTCAAGGTCCAAGTAGAGAATCAAATAGGGAAAAGTATTAAAATCCTATGAATGGATAAGGGAGAAGAATACTTAAGAACCCAATTCATTGAGTTCCTTAAGGAACATGGCATTATTTCACAACTAACTCCACCTGACACACCTCAACTGAATGGTGTATCCGAAAGGAGGAACCAAACTCTATTAGATATGGTTTGACCTATAATGAGCTATACATATTTGCTTATTTTCCTTTGGGGTTTTGCATTACAAATTGCTAATTACATCCTAAATCATGTTCCATCTAAGTCTGTTTCTACCATACCATATGAGATATGGCATGGTAAGGCACTAAGTCTTAAACATACTAAGATTTAAGGATGTCCAGCTTATGTCAAAAAGTTTAAAATAGACAAATTAGATACAAGGTCAATTTAAGGAAGATTTATTGGATATCCTAAAGATAGTTTAGGATATTATTTTTATCATCCTGCTAAACAAGTGTTGTTGTAAATAGAGATGCCAAATTTCTTGAGAAAAAGTTTCTTCAAGAAAGTGGTAAAGGAAGGAAGATAGCATTAGAAGAGTAATCTTCTAATGAGGTCAACTAAGTTGATCAAATGAATGTTGATCAATCTTAAGGGTCTAATCCCACTAAAAATATACAACTCCTAGGAGATCAGGTACGGTATCTCATCCACAGGAGAGATATAGTTTTCTACATGATATGCAAGAGTTACATATGCATAATGAAAGCAATCATAATTATGATCCTACAACATATAAAGAAGCTTTATCAGATAAAGATTCTTCAAAATGGCTTGAAGCATTGAAAGCTGAAATGCATTCCATGCATGCAAATCAAGTTTGGACACTTGTTAATCCACCTGAAGGTAATGTACCTATAGGTTGTAAATGGGTCTTTAAAAGAAAGATTAGTGCAGATGGAAAGGTTGATACCTATGAAGCGAGGCTTGTAGCGAAAGGGTTTCACTAGAGGCAAGGGTTGACTACAAGGAAACCTTCTTACTGATGGTCATGCCTAAATCCATTTGAATGCTTCTTGCCATAATTGTACACAATGATTATGAGATTTGGCAAATGGATGTCAAAAATGCTTTTCTCAATGGTTATATTGAGGAAGAGATTTACATAGAACAACCTAACGGTTTTGAATCAGAGGAAGGTTCTAAAGTGTGCAAGCTTAATGGATCTATTTATGGTCTAAAGAAAGCTTCAAGAAGTTGGAATCATCAAAGAAGGTTAGTGGGAGCCAACTCACTTTCCTAGTTCTATATATTAATGATATTTTATTAATCGAGAATGATGTTGGCATACTAACAAATGTGAAACTATGGTTATGTAAAACTTTCTCCATGAAAGACTTAGGGGAAGCTTCCTATATTTTTGGCATTCGAGTCTATACTTATAGATCGAGAAGAATGATAGGTTTATCTTAGAGTCATTATTTGGAAAGGGTGTTGAAGATGTTCAACATGCTTAATTCTAAGAGAGGATTGTTACCATTTAGGCATGGTTTCCATTTAACCAAAGGTATGTTACCTTAAACACCAAGGAGATGGAGCAAATGGCCAAAGTCCCTTAAGCTTCAGCTATAGGAATTTTGATGTAAACTATGTTGTGTATTAAGCCTGATGTGGCCTATGTTATTAGTATGACTAGCAAGTTTCAATCCAATCCAGGTTTGGAACACTAGATAGCTGTTAAGGCAATCTTTAAGTGCTTGAAAAGGATTAAAGTTTTGGTCTTAACAAATAGATGGTTTTATAGATTTTGATTTTCAATCATATGTGGATGATAGAAAGTCTATTTTTGGGTTTATTTTCATTTGGGATGGAGGTGCAGTGAGTTGGAAGAGTTCCAAGCAAAGTGTCATTGCTGATTCCACTACAAAAGCCAAATATATATCTATATCAAATGTTGCTAAAGAAACTATTTGGATTAAAAAGTTAATTAACGAACTAGGAGTTATTCCTTCCATTGAGTCCCCAATTCCTCTCTATTATGACAACAATAGAGCTATTGCTTTGAAAAAGGAACTGAGGTCTCACAAAAAATCCAAACACATAAAAAGGCATTTTCATATTATCAGGGTACTTGTTGGAAAAGGAAATATCATTGTGCAAAAGATAACTTCAGTTGATATGTTACTGATCCACTTACTAAAGCACTAATGCAACTATAGTTAGATTGACATCTTTCGAAGATGGGTCTAAGATATTGTAGTGATTGGCTCTAATGCAAATGGGAGATTGTTAGTATATGTGGTATGCCCTAGAGGCCAATCACATATTTTGACATTGTAAATTATCCCAAATGGAAATAAAATAATATTCTATTATCTAAAGTGTTTATTTAATTGAATATTTATCCATTAGTATCTTGTTAAATAAATTTATTATCAAGAGTTGATAATATGAGTTACAAATTTATTTAGTACATATGCTATAAATTATTCATAGTTGGTAAATTAATATTTAGGTAATATTAATTAGACTATAACCTCTGTCTATTTTCCTTGATTAGTATGTAATACTAATAGTGGAAGGTATTGAGTCTCATGCTACCTGATATGAGATATCATAATAGACATGTGGATACTCATGTAATGAATGGATCGAATAGCAACGTTAGATTTATGATCGAATAGATATTCACTTATAGTGAACAATCACAATCTACGTCATAATGGTGCATATAGTCCTTTGACCTAAGGCAACACTATCATCCACATTTAAGTGGTTAGGGTTTATTACCGCTTACATACCTGTGTTAATCACACATGGGTATATGGTGTGTGATTACTCTAGTCAGTTAAATGTAGGGATGAGTATTCAGTGAAGATGGGATTCATTGCCTAGAGTGAATAAGGATAAGATCTTATACTATCTAAGTTTTTTCTTAATGAATAAGTTCCTAGCCTGGACAAATATGACACATTTTGAAAGAGTTTTGGTGTTGGAAAATATTTCTGGTATTTGTTATGTTTTATCAAGAATTAGAACTTGAGATGAGGTTATATGATATAGCTATTAGAATTTGACTAAACCATAACTCTAGCCTATAACAGGATCTTCTAATGAAGGGATTTTAGTGCACGATAAAGGTTCGTGTGAATCAATATATGCATTCATTTCTAATTGGGTAGTTGTGATATAGATGCTAGGGGGTCACTCACAACTTTTGAGAACTAAATGTATATAATTGGAATTTTCACATTTAGATTTGAAATGAGCTTCAAATAATATCAAGTGTTGATATTATTTTCTCCTTGCCAATAAAACATAAACCTAGTAAGTCACACCTAAAAGTGTTTTACCAAATCATCATCAATATTAATCGAATTATTAATTAAAGTGTTTAATCAATTAATTAAGATTAATGGAATTAGATTTATACCTTAAGCAATGATTCTAGCATATCCTGATATCTAATTCAAATGAGGGTTTAATTATTAATTTATACTTAATTAATATGAATATTAAAGTATTAAATTAATAATATATATGATGTTTCTATTTGGACTTGGATTAATGGCCCAAGTAGTTTGGGCCTAGTCCAAAAGAATTTTGGACCAAAGATTAATCTAAAATATTGAGAAAGCCTATGAACCTAATCTAGGCCCATTTGTTTAATGGATTGGAAAGCCCATGAACCTAATCGAGGCCCATTTGCTTAATGGATTAGGCTTGGGCTAAGTGTTAGCCTAATTACCAAGCCTAAGTCCATATAAATGATGTAGACAAATTTGGCATATTAGGCACATTAAATCTTTAATGTGTAAATATTTAACTTTGTCAAATAAAGATTAGGTTAAATGTATTTATCACAATTATAAATTTCAGAGGATGAATATAGACATTATACATGAGATGTATTTTCTACATTCTTCTTTATACACTAGTGAGTTAGTTATACAACTTGTATACTTACTATGTTATATTATATGCTTATGATGTCATGGATGATGTCATGAGGTGCTTGCTTTCTCTATATATATATACCCTAAGGATTTTTTTTTATGTTTTTAATGGTTAGACACACCAAAAATAGAAACAACATTTACTAAACACAAACCTAAAGAATTCTTGTAAAAGATTAAGTTAGTGCAAGATTTGTGAGGGCCAATTGAGAGGAAACTTGTAACTAATCAAACCAAGGCAAGAAGGTGATTTGTTGTTTCAAGCTAGAGGTCTTTCATTTATAAGGCTAGAGTATTTGATTCAAGCATTAAACCTCGAGCGCCTAAAGCCTATAGATCTTAACTATTGTAGTCTTCATCAAACGAGGAGTTTGTAAGTTTTCTTAAATTTAGAGTTCCCTAAGTTGATGTTCATATATGTTGCCTTAAAATCCAGTTATGTGTAACATGCAAATTGAATCCTTAGGAGTGGAATTCTTCATGTCATGAAGGGTTATGTGAGTAAAATTTTTGAAAATTTACCCTACTTAGGCTTATGCTCACTACACATGTTTCTCATGTCTAAGTTACATAATTGATTCCTTCACCATGAGGGACTTTGTTAGTCCTCATATACAAAGGGATTAAAATCCTATTGTGAGACTGGCGGTTGCAACCAATAACTTTAAAATTAAGCCAACAATGATTCAGATGATTTAGAATTCTCAATTTAGTGGATTGGCTCATGAAGATCCTATTAGTCATATGACCAGATTCATGGAGTACTGTTTTGCTTTCAAGATGAATGGGGTGCAGCTAGATGCTATCAAATTGATGCTATTTCCTTTTTTGCTTACTGATAGAACGAAAAGATGGTTTACTAGCTTGCCATCTAATTCTATAAACACATGGCAGGAGATGTATACAACATTTTTCAATAAATATTTTCCACTGCTAAAGTGCTAAAGATCATAAATGATATCAATGCTTTTTACCAGAGGGAGGATGAAAGCTTCTATGAATGTTGGGATAGATTTAAGGATTTGCATAGACAGTGTCCTATACATTTGATACTTACTTGGGATTTAGCTCAATCTTTTTAAAAGGGTGTGAATCCAGTAATCAGAGTCAATATTAATGTTGCAGTAGGAGGGACTATCATGTCCAAGACACCAGAGGATGCCCTGGATCCTTTTGAAGAAATGGCTAATGCTCAAAGCTTGTGGTTTAATGAAAGGGCTATACCAAGAAAAAGGGGAGCATTGGATATGGATGGATTGACTATGATGAATGCCAAGTTGGATGCTTTGACAAAAAGAATAGACAATATGGATCTTAATGTTATTTCATCGATAATAATTTCTTCATCTTTTGAGTTTTTTCATGGTGGACATCCTACCATAGAATGTCAACAAATGTAATATTTATCTATGGAGAGTATGAATTATATGGGTAATTTCAATAAGGGGCAATAATAGAATCCTGTGATGGTGAAGACCTATAATCCTAGTTAGAGAAACCATCCAAACTTTTTATGAATTAATAAGGGTAACAATCAATTGAGACCTCAAGAACCACTAGGTTTTATAGAAAATAATGGTCAGTAGCATCAAGGGCAATCTTAGTTTCAATAAGAGAAAGCTGCTTCTTCTTCAATAACTTCTCTAGAAAATAAAATGGACAAGTTCATGGACATGGTGCTAAATAAGATGAATCAGCAGGATGAGGCCACTAAGAGACTAGAGGGAAGATTTGAGCAGCTGCATCAGGATAATCAATTAATGTTCAGAAATAATTCTTCTTTTATTTATAATTTGGAAGTGCAAGTGGGTTAGCTAGCTAATTCTCTATCTTCAAGGAATCAAGGGGCACTACCTAGAAATATTGAAAAGAACCCTAAAGAGCAATTGAAAGTTATTACTTTAAGGAGTGGTACGTAATTGCAACCACCTAAGAAGAGTGCACCTACATCTAGTGATGAAGAAGAGAATAAGGCAAAAAAAAGAGACATAACATGTTAAAATCCAGGTTAAGGAGAAAAATGCAGAACAGAATAATAATGGAAAGAAGGAATCTCTACCACCACCACTCAAGCCATATAAGCCACGAGTTCCATTTCCTCAGAGGCTTAGAAAATAAGAACATGATCAATAGTTTGTAAGTTCTTATAGATGTTCAGAAAATTGCATATCAATATACCTTTAGTTGAAGCAATAGCTCAGATGCCTAAATTTACTAAATTTTTGAAGGAGCTTATAACCATTGAGAAGAAGTTGCAAGAGTTTAAAACCGTTACTCTTAGTAAGGAGTGTAGTATTGTCATTTCAAGCAAGCTTCCTTTAAAGAGAAGACATCTAAGGAGTCTTACTATACCTTGTTCTGTTGGTAATCTAAATTTTCAAAAAGCTCTTTGTGATTCAGGTGCTTCCATTAATTTAATGCCTTTATCTATTTACAAGAGACTAGGCTTAGGTGAAACAAGAGCTATAAACATATACTTGTAGCTTGCAAACAGAACAATCAAGAAGCCTGAAGAAATAATAGAGATGTACTGGTTGAAACAAGGAAATTCAAATTCCCTGTTGATTTTGTGGTGCTTGATTTTGAGGAAGATGAAGATGTACTATTGATTTTGGGTATGCCTTTCATGTGCACTTCCAAAGTAATCGTTAATGTGTTTGAAGGTACTCTTACATTAAAAGTAGGTAAAGAAAGTTGTAAGTTTAATGTTTACCAAGGTATGAAACACCCACCTAAACTTGATAATTGCATGTGTATTAATGTAGTTAATGATATTGTGAATGAAGTCCAATAAGCGAGGTTGGCAAAATCTTATGAATTAGAGGAATTAGAGAAGTGTTTGCAGGTATAAACTTCAGAGAAATAGTCTTTTAAGCACTCTTCTCAAATACAAAAAACTGAATTACCTCTAAACGCAAAACATATTCCTCCTTCTATTAAAAACCACCTCAATTAGAATTGAAGCCATTACCGTCTCACTTAAGATACACTTACTTGGGTGAGAATCAAATTTTGCCTGTTATTATTTCATCTAAACTTAGTGATGAATAGGAGAGTGCACTAGTGTAGTTGTTGAGAAAGAGAGTGCAAGCTCTGGGGTGGCAAATTTCAGACATTAAGGTATAAGTCCTTCATATTATATGTATAAAATACTTATTAGTGTAGATGTGCCCTAGTGCCATTTCTTGTAATATAAGTGACATTGTACCTTTATCCCTATGCCAATTAAATATTCATTTAAATTAAGTGTTTGTTTGTTTGAGTATTTACCCTTTAGCATTATGTTAAAAGAATTTATTATCAAGAGTTGATAATATGAGAGACAAATTCTTTTAGTACATATGCTAAAAAATGTTCATAGTTGAAGGAGTAATATATGGGTAGTATTAATCTATTGACTATCACCTCTGTTTATTTTCCTTGAATGGTATGTGATATCAATAGTGGGAGGTAGTGAGTCTCATGCTACTTAATATGAGATATCAGAATAGACATGTGGATACTCATGTGATGGGTGGATTGAACTGTGATGTAAGATAAGTGATTGCATGGAAATTCACTTTTGTCAACAATCACTGTCTTAGACATAATAATGCATATGGTTCTTTGACCTGAGGCGACATGGCCATCCACATATAGTTGGTTAGAGTTTGTTATCGCTTACATACCTGTGCTATCCATGTATAGGTATATGGCGTATGGTGGCTCTAGTCGATTATATGTAGGAATGAGTTTAACAAACTATAATTCTAGCTAGTGTCAAGATATTGAAATGAAGGGAGATTGAGTGCACAATAATTATGTTTTATGGTTCTTGTGAATCTACGGGTAGCATTCATTTCTAATTGGGTAGTTGTGACATCTATGTTGGGGGTCACTCACAACTTATGGAAACTAAATGTGATTAATTGGGATTTTCACATTTAGCTTGGAAAGAGTTTCCAATAATATTAAGAGTTAATATTATTTATTTCTATTGTCAGTTGGACTTGAACTTAGTAAGTCACACATATAAGAGTAGCACAGACAATGATAATAATTAATTTGATTATTAATTAAAGCGTTTAATTAATTAATTAAATTAATTTAATTGAATTTTTGCTTGTGCGGGGATCTAGCATATCCTGAAATCTAATTCAAAGGTTAGGACTATAAAATATTAATTTGGGTTTAATTTAATATGTGATGTTAAGTTTAAGGACTAAATTAATATTTGCCACCAATACTAGTTTAGATGTGGACCATGAGATGGGCCATATGCATGTAGCTTAATGGATGATGGATGGGCTTAAATAATTAAGTGTATTAGTGAGAAGTGCCTTATTTAAGTGTTAAATAAAGCCCATAAGACTAATTAGTGGATGTTGTAGATTTGGGCCTATTTAAGAGTTAAATAAGCCTAAGCCTAAGCCCACTTACTAAAGGAGAGGCCACCTAAGCATGTGACATGGTGGCCATATAAGCATTGCTTTACATGCAATGTGATTGCATGGTTGACAACATGGAGATGTGTCATAAGCATGCACCTTAAGTTAGTGGTCATTTTCTACATGCATGAGGTAGCTTATTTCACACTTAAAGTGAAAAGTAAGCATATGCATGAGATTAATTATCCTACACTCAAGCTTGAGTTAGTGGAGAATCTCTACATATGTAAATTAGTCTCTTACATAGATACACTTAGTTAGTGGAGTTTCTCTACACACTTCTATTATCACTTACATTTAAGAAAGATTAAAACACTAAGAGAAAAACAAGAGTTGAGTCTTCTTCTTCTTCTTCTTTCTTGTAAGTGTTGTAAGTGTGTGGGTGACAGATATAAGAGTTGTGTTTCTTGACAAGTCCACTGTCATCCATCTAAAGGAGGCAAGAAATCCTACATTATTCAAGTAAAGAGAGGAGCTCTAGCAAGCTTTTGGGTCACCACAAAGGACGAGCTTGTGAGTAGAGATTCTTCAAAGCTTGGAGTCATTCCGGTGCCACTTGTGTGTTTCAAGCTAGAGGCTTCACACTTGGAGAGCTAGGAGCTTTTAGATTTGCATCAACCATTTCTTAAAGCCTATCGAGCATGCTACCGACATTTAGAGTTTGTAAGAGTTATTAAACTCTAGATTTAGGTCTCTTGCCATGCTTTTTGTTTTGGTTGTTTTGTGAATCTTTGATTTTTGTTGTCTATTAAGCATGCAAACAAATTAGTTGTGTAAATTAAATTTGTTGTGATCTTGGTAGTTTTTGGAATTCTTGCCTTTCATGCAAGGATTACACACTAGGAAATTTTTTTGAAATTTATCCTAACGGGTTTCATGCTCACACCACGCTTCTGCTATATTCTAGTGTGTGTAATTGATTTCCTTTAATACTTACAGAGGTGGGCGCAAAAATACCATTGAGAGGCAGAGGAGATTAAATCCAAATATGCAGGAGGTAGTTAAGAAAGAAGTGCTTAAGTTGTTAGATGCAGGAATTATATACCCCATTTCAGATAGTTCTTAGGTTAGCCCCATTCAATGTGTACCAAAGAAAAGGGGCATGACAATAGTAGAAAATGAGGGGGGGGGGGGGGGGGGGACTTAATTCCTACTATAGTTGTTAGTGGTTCGAGAGTTTGCATAGATTATAGAAAATTGAATACAGCCACTAAGGATCATTATCCACTTCCATTTTTTTATCAAATGCTAGAAAGAATTTCAGGCTATACATTTTATTGTTTTTTAGATGGTTATTCAGGGTATAACCAAATAGCTATTACTCTAAAGGATCAACAAAAGACCACCTTTGCTTGTCCTTATGGTACACTTGCTTACAGAAGAATGCCTTTAGTTTGTGCAATGCACCTGCCACATTTCAAAAGTGTATGATGGCTATTTTTTTAGACTTGCTTAAGGAGATCATATAAGTATTTCTAGGTGATATTTTGATAGATGGAAATTCTTTTGAGAATTGTTTAACAATTCTTAATAGAGTGCTAGCTAGGTGTGAAAAAACAAATTTAGTTCTAAATTAGGAGAAGTGTCACTTTATGGTTGAAAAAGGCATTGTGCTTGGGCACAAGATTTCAAGCAAAGGTATAGAGGTAGACAAAGTTAAAGTGGCAAACCAATATGAAGGATGTGAGAAGTTTCTTAGGACATACAGGCTTTTATAGGCACTTTATAAAGGATTTTTCTAAAATCTCAAAACTTCTATGTCAATTCCTTGAAAAAGATGCACCTTTTATTTTCACTGATGCTTGTAAAATTGCATTTGAAGGGCTGAAGGAGGCACTTGTGTCAGCACCCGATTAGAATTTACCATTTAAGCTCATGTGTGATGCTAGTGATCATGCCATTGGAGCAGTGTTAGGACAAAGAAAAGATAAAAAGCGTAATGTGATCTATTATACAAGTAGAATATTATTTGATGCTCAGATAAATTATGCTACTACTAAAAAGGAAATGTTAGCAATGATTTTTGCTTTTGATAAACTTAAATCATACTTACTTGGTTTAGAAGTGTTGGTTTTTACAGATCACGTAGCTTTGAAATATTTACTCATAAAGAAAGATTCAAAACCTAGGTTGATAAGATGGGTGCTGTTATTGCAAGAATTTGATATTGAAAAAAGAGTTAAGAAAGGGACAAAAAATGTGGTAGCAGACCATTTGTCAATGTTGGAATCAGAGGAGAGTAAAATGGTAGTAAAAGAGACAATTAGAGATACATTCCCAGATTAGTTACTCTTTACTCTTCAAATTTTTGATGCACCATGGTTTATTGATATTGCTAATTTTATTTTCAGTGGTGAACTACCCCAAGAATTTTCAAGTCGGTAAAAGAAAAAACTGATTCATGATTCTAGGGGGTATATATGGGATGATCTTTTTCTTTAGAAGATGTGCATGTATGGCATTATTAGAAGATGTGTACCTAATGAAGAGATGCAGCCAATTCTTCATCATTGCCATAGTTTTATCTATGATGGACTCTATAGACCTCAGAGGACCGCATCTAAAGTGCTAGAAAGTGGTTTTTACTAGCCATCCATCTTTAAAAATGCAAAGGACTTTCTGCGATCTTGTGATTCTTATCAATATAGTGGGAACATATCAAAGAAAGATGAAATGCTTCAAATAAGAATTTTAGAAGTTGAAATATTTGATATTTGGGGTATTGACTTCATGAAACCTTTTCCATTATCAGAAGGTAACTGCTATATCTTTGTGTGTGTTGATTATGTGTCCAAATGGGTGGAAGCCCAAGCATGTGTCAACAATGATGCTAAAACTGTATGCAGGTTTCTTAAAAAACTATTTGCTCGATTCTAGATGCCAAGGGTTATAATTAGTGATAGAGGTACTCATTTTTGTAATAAGTACATGGAGATGTTGTTAGCTAGGTATGGCGTTAGATGTAGGGTAGTTGTACCTTATCATCCTCAAACTAATGGATAAGTAGAAGTCTGTAATAGGGAATTGAAAAAGATTTTGGAGAGAACTATGGGAAAATCTAAAAGAGAGTGGGCTAGAAAGCTTGATGATGTTTTATTGGCCTACAAGATAGCTTATAAGACACTAATAAGTATGTCACATTTTCGGTTGATGTATGGAAAAGCTTGTCATCTTCCTATGGAAACAGAACACAAAGCATATTGGGCAGTAAAAACATTAAATTATGATTCTAAGAAATCAGCTAAAAAAAGGATGCTACAGTTGAATGATTTAGATGAAATTAGGCAAGATGCATATGAGAAGTCTAAACTGTACAAGTAAAAGATAAAGAGGTGGCATGTTGCAAATTTAAGGCAAAAAAATTCCACAACGGTGATCAAGTGTTGCTTTTCAACTCGACACTAAAACTTTTCCTAGGAAAGTTAAAATCAAGATGGTCAAGACCTTTCATTATGAAAAAGGTGTATCAATATGGAGTAGTTAAGGTGATTGGTTGTAAAGGGGAAAGCTTGAAGGTTAACGGTAAAAGATTAAAGAAGTAGTATAGAGGCAGGAGTGATGAATTTCACCATATTGCCTACTTAAACAATTCTATGAAGTGAAGCAAGATAAGGTCAAGCTTATGACCTTTTAAATAATCACTTCTTGGGAGCTGAACCAAGTGTACAATATAATTTCTCTTCTTTTAGTTTAGTTTTTATATTCTTAGTTTATTTTATTTAGTTTAATTTCTTTTCATGAACTCCCCTATGCTAAGCATTTTAAGGTAAGGAATTGCATTGGAGAAAAGAAAGATTTGGCAATGAGAAGAATGTTTAGCTATCAAGCACTTTCAAGGCAGTAAGCTTTTAAGTTATTATTTTATTCTTAGTCTGTTCTGATGTGAAAAGTATGATTACATGCTAAATGTTTGTTATTTGACATGAAATTGGGAAGTTAAGCATACATTGAGTATGATTTAAGAGAGAGGATAGTTATAAAATGTTTGGTGTGATAGAAGTTATGTGTTTGAGTTGCATTTTAGAGAAAAATTTAGTGCATAGCCATGCATTAAAAAATGCACAGCCATGCAAAAAAGAGACCTTTAGGCAGGCTGAAATTTTTAAAAAAATTTGCATAGCCGTGTGCATTAGGTGCACAGTCGTGCACTTGCTTGGCTTGAAAATCATGCTCTAAGGTATGGCGAAGCACCAAGAGTGCATAGCAGTGCAGCCAGAAGCCTAAAAATAGTGCGTACAAGTATGCTCATGCACCAAGGGTGCATAGCTTGATGCTTCACTACCAATGTGAGGTGCACAGCCGTGCATTGTGAATTTGTACAATTAAAATTGTGCCTTTTTAGTTATATAAGAGGCAATTTTACCTCCTTCCAAAACCACTATAAAACCTCTTCCCACTTCTAAGAATCTTCATTTTATTCCTAAATAACCAAATTTCTTCTTTCTCTTCTTCTCTTTCACACATTTTAAACCTTAGTTATTCCAATTTATCATTCTCTCATCACTTTCATCAACAATAATTGTGAGAATAGAATCTCATGCATTAAAGCAAATCGCTCCTCCTCTTAAGCATTCTAGACTCAGAGGAAGTTCTAGCAACCCAAGAGGAGAGGAGGAAGACTAAGAGGTAATGTCTTATCCTTAAAATATTACTTTTGCTAGTGAGTTACAACATAAGAAATATGAGGATATTGTGTGTAGGAAGATTCAACCAATAGATACTTGAATAGACATGCTTTAATAGAAGTTGGATTAATTAATAAGGTATCCTTACTTTTGTAAAGAGTTAGGTGGGAACAATTCATGATGAAAGCTTATCCTACATATTTTAGGCCTACATGTGAGTTTTTATCATCTTATAATTCGGATGAAAGGGCTAGGTTTATTACCTTTAGACTTGGGAATAGAGACTTTAAATTGGAATTGTTCAAATTGAATAATGTCTTCAAATTTTCCAAGGGTCATGAAGCTAATATTGCTTTTGACAAGGATGAGTTTTAATAGGTGATAGGCATGCAATTTATGAGGGTAGAACATGTCGAGAGTCTGAAATACATTCACATGCATTGAGGTATGTATACTGTCTCATGGCACACATAATTTTTAGGAGAAGAGAGGCAAATTCAGTCATTCCAAACACTGAATTAGTAGTCCTCTATTGCATGGTGCATAGTAGGCAAATTGATCTTTGTCATATCACTACTTTGAAACTTAAAGATGTTGCTCAAAAATTTAATGGAGCGATTAAGATTGGGGGTCTAGTTATGGCATTTGCACATTTTGTGGGTTTCAATATTGAAAACATGTCATTTGAGAGAATTAAGGGGAGAGAGACTATTGATATTGTTATGATGCAAGCAATAGGCATTAGAGAGAGTACCCTTCAAGGGCTTAGGCTTACTCCATATGCCAGTGAACAACAACCTCAACAATAAGCCCCTCCAATTGTGCAAAAGGAAAATGAGGAGGAAATCAATGGCATGCTCACTTGAATGGATAATTTAGAGCTATAAATAGGAGTATTAGATGCTAATGTTGAAGAGCTAACTCGAAATGTGTAATTAATGCATCAAAACATTAGGTCATTTTTCACACACCAAGGCTCTGTGTCTCCTTCCCTTCAACCACCATAATATGAGCACTGTAAAGATGTCCCACCACAGGAGTGATTTGTTTCTCGAAGTGTTTTTAATGTTTCTATTGATTTTAAGTGTTTATATGTTGGTACATTTGAGTCATGCTAACTTTGGTTTGTTGGTGTAAACAATTTTAATTTTTGTTAGTATGTGGATATTTCCTTTTGTTAAAAGTATTGAGTTTGTTAGTGCTCAATGTGGATGCTATTCAAGTTTATATTGATGCTTGAGATGTTATAAGGTTGATTTATTGAAAGTTAAGTACAAAAATTGATTTTGTGCATTTTGCAGAAATTGTATTTTGCAGATATGCATGGCTGTGCAAGTGACGTGCACAGCTGTGCACTCATGAATTTGTGAAAATCACAGTGCAGGTATGGGCATGCACCCACAAGTGCACATCCATGTGCTAGCATCTCAGCAAAATCACAGTGCAAGTATGGGAATGCATCCTAAGGTGAATAGTCGTGCGCTTTGCCATATTACAGCACAAACATAGGGCACAGTCATGCATTTTAGTCTGCACAGTCGTGCATTTGTGACATCTTGTATATTCGACTTATTTCCTTTGCAAGATCTCCAACATTAAGGACAATGTTGAGATTAAGTGTGAGGAAGAGTAAATTACCTTTTGGGAATTTTTTTTCTTGAATTTTGTTAATTTTGTTCTTAATTTTTTTCAATTCTCTTTTATTTCCTTTTTCTTTTAGGATTTGAATTAAATTGCCTTTTTAATTTTTATTTTCAATTTTCCTTTTTAGTTAGGTTTTTGTTCTGGAATTTAGTAAGTCAATATTCATGAAGAAATATGATTTTTTGTTATTCTTCTTTCCTTTTTGAAATTTTCAATTATTTTCTCTTCTTAAATTAAGGAGAAAAATTCTAGGTTTTATTTTTCCTTAATGTTTAGGGATTGCTCTCTTTTTATATATATAAGCATTTATTCTTCTCAATTCACTTTGTGCTAATAATATTCAACTCTTATTTTGCCTTCAGGATGTCGCAAGAAAAGATTAATGAAGTAAAGCTAAAGAACAGTAAGGCAATCATGAAAAAGGGTGATAAGATGAGTGAACTCACTAAAGAATATGGTGCTGCCTTTTCTATTCACTCACATGAGGAGGGTAAGAAATTTTGCTCTCTTCTAAAGCAAAAATTTGCTTTGCCTAAATTCTTTGATGACGATTTGTTGTATAACATACGAGTTAATGAAGATATGGTGATTTTGAGTGATAAATTAGGTGGACTAAGTTCTATAAAATGAAACATGACACTTTGTATGAACTCACACTTGAATTCTACACTACTTTTAAACTTATGAATGATGATACATACATGTTTTTGTGTAGATTTTTTGGAAGAGAGTCTCATATGGATTATGACCTTATGTCCTATGTTTTTAGGTTTCTTAGTGGAAGACTTAAAAAACCTCCAAAAGAATTTGACATGCTTGCATTTTGGAGAAGAATAATTGAGGATAGCAGTTTCAATGAGAGAGAAATGATGGTTAGTGGCTTAATTAGAGATCATGCTTACTTGTTAATGTAAAAATTCATGGCATATAATATTTTTAAGAAATAAGATAGCTCTAAGGTTTTAAAGGATGAGCTTTTTATGTTATGGTGCATGCATACTAACTTAAAAATTTCTAGTGCTCACTATATTGTCCAAACTATTTGGCAAGTTGTGCAGGCAAGGAAGGCACCTCTCTCTATGGGGAATATCATTACAACCTTAGGGCAATATTTTTTTTCATTCAATACAAAATTCTCTACCAAGGGAATGGGAGTCCTCAAATCTAAGTCTTTGGGTGAAAAGGCACTTATCCGGGTGGACATTGTTACTGAGTTAAGGACACTTAAAGATGTGGAGAGTAGAAAATATTTGATGTGCCAATACACATTGAAACACATGAGCAAGTCTTCTTTTAAAGAGGATGATGGAGTGAGGGAAGTAGCAATGAGTCATGGTTAAAGTGGAAAGCTTTAGAGAATGAAGCAACTGTGGAGCAAATGCTACAACTTCAGATATGATGGAATTAAAGCTTTATGCTAGGTTGGATGAGCTTTAAATTATAATGGAAGATTTTCACAAGGAGCAAGTGAGTCATTTTAAGAGGCTCAAGAAGCTTATATAGACCAATAATTTCAAAAATTCCTCACCCCTGCCATTACATTGAAAAGGGGAGATCTTTCCTAAACTTTTACTTTTAGTTTTTGTTTTGTTTCTTTTGAGCATTTCCTATTAGTATAAAAAGGAATAAATCATGCATTTTACAATGTCATAATTTCAGTCGCATTTAGTTAATAAGGTACATATCATGCATAACTTTTGAGTTTTTGAAACCTATTCTTGAGTAGAATTTAGTTCATTGAACTTAGTTTTCTTAAAAAGATGTGGTAATCTTCATTTAATGTGAATTTGAACTTTTAAGATTAGGGTAATGACTTATGATTAAGGACTTTTTAACCCTTAATGAACTTAATGCTTACTTTTTAATTGAGTGATTGAACTTGGAGTCTTGATCTCCAAGAAAGGTGCTTGTAAATAGAGATTTAAAATTTGACTTTTGAAGTTAGTCAATTCTTGTGTATCTTAGCTATTAAAAAAAGAAGAATAAATAAAAGTAAGATGGAGCGTAAAACATACTCATTTTAAAGGAGCTAAAAATGTAAAACTCAAAACCTTTAAATGCTCCTTCTACTTCAATGCTCTCAAATAAAGTATGAGTATCCAAAGGACCATTTGTGAGGTATCCACACTGAGGAGTGCAGGAAAAGTGGGGGATAATGAATTGGGAAGACCTTTTATTAAATAAAATAAATAAAGTTCTTAAAAAAATGCCTTATGCATAAGAATTTTATTTTATATTAGACAAGTGTTAAATTAATTTCTATTTGCTTTCGTTGTCTTTGATTTTAATTCTTAATTTTCAACAATTTAATTATGAAGTTTGCTCTTTACATAGTAATCTTACATGTCTTCGAGCTTGAGTTATTATTTTAATTTTTTAGTTATTATGCTTTTATATTAAGTGAAGATTGTCATAGCTAGTCAAGTTAAAGCTAAGCAATGAGTTGAGTTCTTCTTATGAATGGTGAGTTTTCATATTTTTCTTGAGGACAAGCAAAAGCTCAAATGTGGGGAGTTGATAATAATGAAAATAATAGTTTTTTAGCACTAATTAGTTGAGTTTTTATGTGTCAAAGTGTCTAGTTTAGTCTTGAATATTGGCATTGTTACTTAAATTTTATACAACTTAGGTCTTTAGAGGTTTTTATAATTTTTATTTTTTTTTAATTTAGTTTTGGTGTTTCGATGTTGATTTGTTAGGTGTGCCCAAATTTGGATTAATGCAAGTGGAATCCATGCTAGAACTTGAAGAGGAAAACTCAAAATCTCCATGAAATAGCACACACAACCGTGTACATGGGTGCGCATTGCCAACATTTCCCTTTGCATAATAGAGCTAATGCACATCCATGCACATGCGTGTGCACGGCCATACCAAATCCAAGAATTTGCAAAAGCTTGAGGATGCACATTCATGCACCAGAAGGTGCACAGGCATACCTAACTTGGTGATTTCGAAGCTGCAGAGATGCACAGTTGTGCATATGAAGCACATAGCCATGCACTATGGAAAAACTCAAATTTGGAAGATTATTTTAAGGGTTTTTGGAAGACAATTATAAATAGCTTTTGTTTGCCTCTTTTCAAGAGGTTGGCTGATTGAATATTCAGAGTACTCTTACTTTGAAACTTTGACAAGAGCAATTTCATTTTATTTTTGTTTTTCATTATTTGCTTTTGGTTATCAAGAATTAAGAATTGAAGAATATTTGCAAGCATATTCAAGAGGAATAAAAAGGGGTTTTCCTTCTAATTATTCTTGTACTTCATTCAGTATTATATAATGTTTATATTTGTTATTCTTAATTTATCTTCTTTTTTTTTCTCTTTTCAATTTCCATGAGTAGCTACATTATTGGTTAGGGTTTTTAAACCCAGCTTAATAATGGATTAATTGGTTAAACTCCTTAGCACTAAGTATACAATCCATGATTATTATTAAACATAATGCTTTTTTAGGCTTGATCACCCTAGGAATTTATTTAGACAAAGGGGTGAGATCGAGAGAAGATCCCTATTGAGAACAAAATAATAATCTGTTAGTTAACCAACTTAGCTAAAAGATGATTTGGTTGTTAATATTCCTTTAAGGGCTTTGCTTAATTATCAAGAATAATTAATTCCTTAAGTAGCGAGAGCTAATCACTTGGGTAGTTGTTGTGATCGCTAAAATTATGTGAGTGCTCGAGAGAGACTTTCATATGTATAAAGATGCCTAGGAAATGGAATAAATTCATAAGTGGTAAAGGGATTAACATGACTTCTTAAATCAAATTGAGCTAAGGATAAAAGCCCTAACATTCATTATATTGATAAATTTTACAGTAATTAAATTTTGTTTACTAGCTTAGTTTAATTCTTAGTGAAAACCATATTTGATTGTGTAAACAAATAAACATAAAAAGTAACTCAATACTCAATATCCATTCCCTATGGGATTGATATTTTTATTACTTGACTGACTCTGTGCACATGCGAATTATAACACATCAGAAGTTTATGTCAATAAGGCTGCAAGTTTTCCTATGGTTTCTTTTTCTAAGCTAAGTTCTTAAAGCTTTCTAGAAACTTTACAGTATTTAGAGATATGGAATTTTTTTTCCACATTTATAGTAGGTTACATCCTTCATAGTGCTTTTTTTTTAGCTTTAACAGCTTTAACATTCCTAAATGATTTCCTATAGGGTTTCCTATAGTAAGGTTCTTCTGGATTTCTTTTCCTGGGATATTTTTTATTTTTCTTAGAAAATTTCTTATGTGAAGACTTTTTACTACACTCTCATTTACAAGTTAGATTTTGAGTAAAGCTATGGTCAAACTGCTTACAAAAAGATCCTAATTCATGTCTTATCTTTTTCAACTCCTATTTTAAATTTTTTTGGAGTTTTAAATCTTGATAGATTTTGAGACCTTTCATCTTAGTGGAACTAATCAACTCACTATAAGTAAACTAGTCATAAGGAATGGTGTGGGTTCTAAACGACTGTCTAATGGTATTTCTAACTCTTTCTCTAAAAAGAGTTGGGGGTCCTGCAAGGAATTTTTTTCTTTCTAGAAAGGTTGGTTAGAATTGTCCCTAAGTATAACCCTAGTGAGGAAAGTTGATTTATACCATTGGAAGTCACTCAGTTTTTTGCATCTGAGGTTTGATAACAAATTAGCAATTTTAACCTTTAGATGAGATCTGCTGTAAAATGTAATGTTATGGTCAATTTCAGGGTAGACAGGGCATCTTAGATAGGATTACCAAGGTGATCTAAAATGGGCAGACCTTTATCATCAGTTTGGATAGCATTCAGGATATCTAGCTATTGTTGCTTTTTGAGATAATAATCCCACTAGCCTTTCATCTGTCTTAAGAAATGTACTATGATAAGTTCAGTTATTGTCTTATCAGAAGTTCTTATTTAGGTTTTATACGTATTCAATGCCATCATCATTTATTATAAGAAATTCAAGATTTGGTACTCGATCATTCCATCTATGCTCCATTCATTAATAGAACTGGCACTGAACTTAAGTTAGACAAAAGCATTAGGTTGATTTCCTAACTCTAGTTCTAGTAACCTATTTTGAACATATCCTGTGTGAGTTGGATAGACAACTAGCCAATGGAGTTTAGCAATTTGAGGGGACTATTCTTGGAATATATAATCTTCATAAGTAGGCTCAAAGGCTTTATCTAAAACACTAACACTTTGGTTAATAGATTGTGGTGTATCAGGTGCTATGGGGTTCTTAGTAGAACTAGATGGATCTAGTTTACAAAGTTGTTCCCTAATAGCATGTCAAAACTTAGTTTTATTTCTCCTAATCTCTTGTTGGGAAAAGCTAGAGATTTTGTAAGGCTTCAATATGGGGTTCTTTAATTGTTTATCAACCATTCCTATGGTACCAGAGGATTCTATAGGTTTTTGGTTTTGACTTTCTACCCTAGAGAGCTATTTACCTATACTATTGAGATGAGCATTGGTAAAATTATTTTGAGCCACTATATTCCTAAGGTTTTACAATTAGCTTTCTTGGAGTTTTTTGTATGGATAGGCATCTACGGTTTTATTTCCTATAGGGACTTTGATCAAGCTAAGAGGAGGATGTTCTAACTTTATTCTTTGTTCATTTTCTGTTTCCTAAACTGTTACCTTTTTCTGAATGTGACAGGATTTATAGATTTAAAAGGATAACAAACATTATTTTATGATACATAAATCTCAAACCATTCAAAAAATAATATATAGATCTCATTTTTATGCACAAAATCATAAAAATAGTTTTGAATGACTTTTCTCTCGTTTAGAAAATGTTTGAAGAACTAGGTTCTTTTTTCTAAATTATAAGGCGCATAAAAATCTTGACGCAAGTAAACTTTATCTAGAACAAAAAAATTTTCAATAACATTTAATTCATGGGCTATGCTTTTTGTTATAGCTTATGAAGTTGGAGAAGCATGAGGAGAAGGAGATTTATCACTAGATTAGGGTTCAATGTACATTGGTCTAGGTATGTTGGTACTATAGTCTACAGTTCTAAGTGAGGTAGTAAAAGGTAAATCTAAGGCTGAATATCTTGTTGGAGTTGTATAGGGTAGGTTTATAATATGTGGTTGGGTGAAGATCTGCTGGATATATGTAAGGCAAGTTAATAACTCTTAGCAGATCTAGGTACTGGTAAGCTTTTAGTTCCCTTCTATATGGAAGATTTATGATAGAAGGTATCTGAGATACTCTTCCTAAATCTATAGATTTTGATGACAAAGCATCTGAAAGCCTATAACTGGAAGTTATCCTATCAAAACTGATATTAACTCTTCTGTCTTAGAATTAGGTGAATTGCTTTATTTGGGTGTTTGGAATAGGTGTTTCAAGTTTTTCAGGGCGTGGGTCAGTTACGCTTTTCAAGATCCATTCTTTAGGAAGGGTTATCTAATTCCCTGATATGGGTTTTGGGATAACAATATTTGACTTGGTTATATTTGTTTGAAGAAGCAAAGTTTCTCCCTTTTTTCTATGAAATTGACTCTTGGTGTTAAAGAGGACATTATAGCTTTATAATGTAACTTGAAAATCAAAGCAACTGGAATTGATCCTTTGAGCATGTCAAAATTATGGGTTTGAATTTGCAAAACTAGGGACTTTAACAAATTAGCATCACTTAAGGAAACATTAAAGTTTAGATAATAGTCAAATAAAAATGGACGTTTACAGAGACTCGACTCTATGGTTCCTAACAAGGAGTCTTGGAAGATTCTAAACCTTGTATCTCTAATGGCAACTAAGATAGAGGTATTCAAACCTTCTTTGGCTAGAGGCTTTAACGCTACTTGAATAAGTCCTATGTGAATATAACAAAATCCTTTGGTTTTATGCTTTTCCAATGAAGTTTTAGAGAGGAGTTCGATATTATCAGAGGGCTTAGATAATTAGATATCTCTTTCTTCGATTTTGATAATATAATCACTTTTAAAAATATTTAGCTTGGGAGTTTTACAAACATGGTATTTTTGGATATCTGTGAGTTTTCAATCATCAATGCATTTTTCAAAATCTTTAATAGTGATTTCATCATTATTGACTATACCTTTTTAAACTTTAGCTGAAGAGGAAGTAGAGGAAGTAGAGGAAGAAGAAGAAGTGGTTGTACCAAAAATTGGATTTATATTATAAACATTATTTTTGAGAATGAGGAGACACCTACAACTCACTGGCTAAACCAACGGACTCATGGCCTATCATAGGTCTTACTACTAGGACCACCTATGACTAAAGGACTCAGTGCAACCCACTCTATAGATAATAAATATATCAAGAAAATAATTACTGTACAAAATACTAGCACCCCCCCCCCCTCCCCTCGGGCTTTGATACCAAGACAGCCAAGGATTTGAGGGATACAATGTACAGTATAGAATACTAAAGATGACCATTGTGTTCAGCCTCACACTCTGTAAACAGAGGTTACCGAACCAAATGCAATAGAGCTTTCATAAAATTTCTAATGTGCAGGATCATAATTTCTTAGGCAATCATAAAGCATATGTTTTGTTACTTATGATGAAATGCATGTTTAAAATAAATAAAATTTAAATAAACTTTTAAAGTAAAAGATGAGAGAAATAACTTACAAAACTTTATTTTATTTATCCAAGCAAAGGGAATTTTATAAACGTCTTTATCCAAGCAAAGGATAAAATAGCTAAGATATCAAGATAACAAAGATACAATCTTAGAGTTTTTGCCAGAGAGAAAGAAGATAAAATTTTTCTAAAATTTTTGTTCCACCTTCACAAAAGGAATGAGCCCTCTATTTATAGTAATTTTGGAGGAAGAACTTTATAGCCACGAGCCTTCTGTCTTGAATTATTTTCCAACTACGTGGGATGTCAAGTTTTCTATCGTGTCTTCCACTTTGTCAATTAGTGGAGGATCAATAGTATCTTATTTCCCAATAATTCTACTCACAGCTTATGCTTTCTATCTTCTATCAGTATTGTCAGTCCAATAACTCAATCTTCCCATCGGGTCTTGATAGTGGAAAATCACGGCCTCATCCCTGTGGAATGATAGAGTCAAGTAGGATATTGGCTACAAAAAGTGGGGAATACTTGAAAAAATAGTCAAATTTCTTTGATGGTTGTCCAAGAAGATCCCAAAATCCATTTATTATAGGGAGATTTCCTCGAACACAACAATAAAATTTTTTTATCAAAATACTTTTTTTTAACAAATAACCTTAACTTTTGCATGGGTTGTCCTTTTGGATTTTTAACCATCGGGCTAATTTTAGAAAATAAGGCTTTAGCAATTATAATTAAACTTTAACATGTATTACATAACTAGGCTTATAAGCCCATCAGTTTGATTAGAGGAAAAATTCCAAAGAAATCATTTTCATTATCATTACCCAAATCTACTAAGGGCTTTGAGTCTTTAAATGTGTTAGAATTTGCCGAAGAAGTAGTCCTCGATTGTATCAGTTGCTGCATGATTTTAAAGTACTCTTCTTCTATTTTGGCTGCTGCAAGCAATGCACTGGCATGGGACTTTTGGGCGAGGAAATTAGATTGTGCATGAGTATTTCCAAGAAACCCATACTTCTGAAGCCAAGTCATCACTGCAGATTTTAAGATTTTATTTAGAATTTTATAGAAATTCCACCACTTTACCTTGAATCTTCTTTATAGAACTATCAATCCATCATTGAAATAATAGTCAAGATGCCATTGTGTCACCCAAGGAATAAAAAACTTTGGACAATAGAGACATAACATGGAGAACTTTTTCTTGAGAGGTGGAGGTTTATAATGATTTTTGAAGGTTTCATATCCTTTATGGATTTCTAGGGGAATAATATCAGGAATGGGTCCGTAGTTATTCCACCATCTAGAAAACCATGCCAGAAATTTTTAGATATCAAAGTGACCACTGAGAAAAAATAACCAGGACTGGGTTCTTTTGTTATTTTGGATGAGGAAGGTATTGAACCATGCCAATTCATAATCCTAATAGGAAAACGTTTGCCAAAAATTCAATTTGATTTTGAAGTTTATTGGGAAGGCTTTTGGTTTGAAGAATTCTTTTCCCCATTATGAAGGGTGGATAACTTTAAGAATTTTATAGGTAGAATAGGAAGGGTCAAGGTAGTCTTTGTGGAAGAAATGCTTAAAATATGCAGAACCAGTAAATTCCAAAATTGTTTGATAATACTCTTGGGGCTTTGTTAAATCTAAAGGTTTATAAAACCAATTTCTTAGAAAATGATTTTGCATTGTGAGAAATGGATATTTGTGATAAAAACCATCTTCAACAATCAAAATATTTTGAATGTTGGACTTTAATAAGAACTTGGAAGTTTTAGCAATTTTTAACTGTGATAAAATAATTTATGAGCTACTTTGGGTAGTCATAGGATTCAAATCAGTTTAAGAAATGGCTTCTTAAAGAAAAATATTCTCCTTTCTCTATTTTTGAAACTAGTTAAGAAGATTTACTTATGATATCTTTTGTAGCCAAAGCATCTGAATGTTGTATATCTGCAGACTTTAACGAACTTTGAATTGCTTTCAAAAGTTATGGGGCTTTAGAGATAGATTTAACCCATTATTAGATTTGTTTGGCTTTATCAGTTTTGGCTTTATCTATATCTTGTGGGTTAAAATATCATACTAGGACTTTATTGATTTTTCAATAGAGAGGGGAAGAGGGTTTTGTGTGTCTTTAGCAGTTTTAGCTTTTTCTTTATCTTTCTTCTTTCGAGGCATCTTTATCTATTTTACAAGAATTCTCTGGTCAAAAAGTCTGGCAAAGAATTTATATCTCCTTTAATAAAATCAATTTCAAAATCAAAGATACTTAAAATAGCTTGCCATCTCAAAAAAAAATTATTTTAATGCAATATTTTGAACATCTTTTTGTAAAATTTCTTAGCTGATTTATAATCAATGCAAAGTAAGAATATTTTATTTAGCAAATCATATTAAAATTTTATAATGCACAAAACACTAGAAAGAATTTCTTTTTTGATGGTGGAGTAGTTCTTCTGTGTATCATTCCAGCAACCTGAAGTGTACTGAACTACTACTTCTCTTCTATTTTGAAGTTGTTTCAGAATACCACCATGCCCTAAGTCACTAGTATCTTTCTCAACAACCTTAGGGAGAATGGGATTAGCTAAATAAAGACAGGATTTCAAGAATATATTTCTTTATCTATTGGATGACTTTTGTGTCCAATGAACTAGGTTTTTCTTTAACCTATCATGAAGAGGCTTGGCGATTCTATTAATATTTGGACAAAAGTCCAAAACATAATTAAGACTGCCTAAGAATCTTTGTAGCTGGGTTTTATCAAGAATTTTTTTTAGGAAACTTGTTGGCAAATTCTAAGGACCTTTCTATGGGAACAATTGTACCACAACAAATGTAATGTCCTAGGAATCTGACTCTGGTTTGGAAAAGAGAAATTTTATTTTAAGAGAAAACAAGTCCATTAGCTTTAATAACATAAAAGAAAGTTCTAAGGTGTTTAAAATGTTGCTCAGTGGAGTTTGAAAAAATAAGCACATCATCAATGCAAACTATACATAAGTCAGAATAAGGATTAAAAATATCATTCATTATCCTTTGGAATTCTGATAATGCATTTTTCAAACCAAATGGCATAACCTTCCATTCGTATTGACCAAATGGAACTATAATTGTAGTTTTATAACAATATCTTTTATCAATATATATTTGCAAAAATCTAGATTTCATGTCAAACTTAGAAAACATAAATGCAGAATAAAGCTTTTGCAAAAGGTCTTTCTTGTTGGGTATGGGATACCTTACCTATTTTAGAGCTTTATTCAAAAGTTTGTATTTAATTACAAGCCCATGAGTGCCACATAGAAAGCTACACAACTCTAAGGAGACCTGGATTTTGAGATTAATCCTTTAGATTCTAGATCTTGGATTTCTTCCCTACAATGTTATTCTAATTCAATATTCATCTGAATTGGAGTAGTTTTAGTAGGAATTGTGTCTCATCAAATCCATTCTCATAAGATAAAACAACAATGTGCTGTTTCCCATTCCAGAAAGCATTTGGTAAATCAGAACAAATTTCTTTTATAACCATATTTTGAAACTCATAATTTTTCTCTTTGTCAAATCATATTTTAGTTGTTGTTCAATTTTTTGTAAACAAGCATTTTGTTTTAAATCAAATAAATTAGTTTCTTTACCCTTTATACAAGCATTTACCTTATTATTATGAACGAAATGAGCTTTAACAATATTAAGATATCTGGTTCTGGGTTTTTATTGGAAAAGGAAAAGAGAGTTTTACGTCTTTATCTTCAAAATCAATTGAGTTATAAGTGACCATGTAAGGAGTTATCAAATTAATGAATGGCATCCTTATAATCATTGTATAACTAATATTAGAAACCAAAATAAAAGAAGTTCTCAACAAAAATCCATTGTTTGAAATACTAGCCTTTATTTTTCCTATTATGTGCATTTTTTTATTGATTTGCAAAGGAAAGTTTTTCTTTGGTTTATTTTTGAAAATGATTTGGTATAACACATATTTTTATATAATTTAAATCAGCTCCTATATCAAACAATGCAATTATATCAAGTTGAAAATCTTTATCAAAAATAAGAGTAATTTTAATAACATATTTTCTTAAGGTTATTTGCTTTAACACACATAGAAAATCATCTAGGACATTTTCTAGGCTACCCAAGGATTGTGGTTCTAAATCTTGTGTCTTATCACTATCACTAGAGTCTTCTGCTAGTTTAGTTACAAGAAATTGGATTAGATCAAAATCCTTTTGTTATTTATCCTTTAATTGGTTTATTTCTATTTTTATGGCTTTTATTTATGTCTAAAGTTCTTGAATATCTCTTAAGGGCTTTTCACTGGACTTTTCCCTACATACTTGTATTAGTAAAAGGTAGCTCAGTGGTTTTGGGTTTGGATTCTTCTTCTAGAGATTGTCTACGTTGTTCTAAATATTTTTCGTGCACATCAGGGTTATTTATGTGTTGAATAACATCTAAAATCAAATTTTGTTCTCTAGTGAGCATGTTTAGTTCTTTTTCTTCAAGATCTAACTCTAGATCAAATTCTGAATATGAAGTGGTTCTTATTTCATCAATCTAAGGCTGCTTTATATCAAAAGAATCTTCAGAGTTAGTATTAGTCTCAGAAGTTTCTATCAATAGGGCTGCAAGTTTTCATATAGTTTCTTCTTCTAAGTTGAGTTCTTAAAGCTTTCTAGATGTTAGGTTTCCATGATCCAAATGTAGCAGAAATTTAAAAATTTTATCACAAAAACCCTAAACTCGGATCCATGTAATTCAAATTAAATTGATTGAGAGGGTTTCCAAACACTCACCAAGACGGTCTTATGGCAAGATTGTTGGAAGGAAGAGAGGGGGTTCACTCTGATGACACCCTACCTCGAGCTTTTCGTACAGGTCTTATGTCAGATGAGGCACCACCCAAAAAGCCACGACCTCTACTGATATCCACATGAACAGGGTTTCCAAAGCAAGTTGGTATACTAGCACCTTAAAGTCTCACTTTTTGATTCTCTCTATGCGTGTTTTTTCTTTCCACAGAAAAAGTAGGAGAAGAAGGAGGAGAATGAGGCTAACCAAAACCCTAAAGAATGAGATGTATTTATAGACATTCATTCTAGGGTTTCATTTACCACTTACTTACGAAAACAATTTTGGTAAGATTAGACTTCCTCTTCTGTTTTAATTCTAATTCCAAATTAGAATTATTTTTTATTTATTTAGATAACTCTTACCTTAAATAAATGACGAAATAAATAAATACTAATATAAATATATACATATATTTATTTATTTATTCACTTATTTATTTAATCTTATGTAGAGAAAATTATTGGGCTAATTAACCTAAGTCTGTTTTGGCCTTGTTTTAAGTGTGCGACCCTGTAGGTTCACACAAAGTTGGCAGTGGGCCAAGAATTCCTATTTTAGCCCACAAGTCATAATTAGTCTCTAGCAAGACATTATAACTACCCAAGTTGTGGGAAGATCGATAATCCGACATAACCTAATACACAATGTGTATTATAGTCCTTCTGTCACATGATATCTTGAATGAACATAAGGCATGGTTCATGTCATCCTTATATTACTCAATCATGTTATTTCTCGATCCAAAATAAACTGATACTGATAACTCTTTATTTGATGTTGATAACTCTTTATCAACTCATTCTAGCATGGCCATGCATATCTCTTCAGTTTAACTCATCGAGGGGCCCACAAATATCTTCTCAAATAACTGAGGGAAAAATTCCATCTTAATCACTCACATTCCTCACATAACTCATCCCCTATCCAATCACAACATGTTTTACCATTCGATTAAAGATAATGTAAGGATGTCTCAAAACACATAACTCATTATGTAGGAAACCATAGTGACCTCAGGTCAGAGTACTCAAATAATTCTATTATGATAAGAATTACTTATGAAAATTATCCATGTAGTAATCTCATAGTGGGTCGATCCAGTATATCATTTCTCTAAATATGTACCTATGAGTTTGACTTAATATCTCATACACATTATTAGTAAAATATAATCATCAATCAAACTCATACTAGTCTTTATTCATTGTTGTTCCCACAACAATGACCAACTAAGGATATTTAGATTAGAATTCAAGTATCACTTAAGAGTTTTACTATCAAGTCACAAACTTAATAGCCTTAGGCAGAATTATCTAATCAAGGATAATATTAGAATCAGCCAATAATAATGAAAAAATCCTCTTTATTAATAAAATAGAAATATGACACAGTCAAAGTATAGTCATTACACAATTGGCCTAGGGCATATCACTAACACCAGAAACTTTATAGTATTTAGAGATATGACCTTTTTTTCCACATTTTTAGCAGGTTACATCCTTCATACTGTTTTTCTTAGGTTTAACGGCTTTAACATTCCTAAAAGATTTCCTATAGGATTTTCTATAGCTACGTTCTTATGGGTTTCTTTTCTTAGGATATTTTTTATTTTTGATAGAAAATTTCTTAGGTGAAGACTTCTTACTACACACTATTACAAGTTGTGTTTTGAGTGAAGCTATTGACAAACTGCTTACAGAAATATCCTAATTCCTTCCTTGTCTTTTTTAACTCCCATTTTAAATGTTTTTGGACTTTCAAATCTTGATAGATTTTAAGACCTTCCTTCTAAGCGGTACTGATCAACTCAACATAGGTAAGCTGGTCATAAGGGATGATGTGGATTCTAAAAGACTGTTTTATAGTATTTCTGACTCTTTCTCCTAAAAGGGTTAGGAGTCCTTAAAGGAATTTTTCTTTCCAAAAAGGTTGGTTAAAATCTTCCTTAAGCATAACCCTAGTGAGGAAAGTTCAATTATACCACTGAAACTCACTCAGTTTTTTTCATCTAAGGTCTGATAACAAATCAGCATTTTTATCCTTTAGATGAGATGAATCTCCTATAAAATGCAATGCGATGGTCAATATCAGAGTAGACATTGTATCTTGGATGATACGATTACTAAGGTGATCTAAAATAGGCAGACCTTCATCATCGGTTTGGATAGCATTCAGGATATCTAGTTGTTATTGCTTTATGAGATAATAATCCCACCAACCTTTCAATTGTCCTGAGAAACCTGCTATGACAAGTTATGATATTGTCTTATCAGAGGTTCCTATTTGGGTTTTATATGCATTCGATGCCATCGTCATCTGTTGCAAGAAATTCAGGATTTGGTACTCGATCATTCCATCTGTGTTCCATTCATAAATAGAACTAGTACTGAACTTAGGTTGGACTAGAGCATTAGGTTGTATTCCTAACTCTAGTTTTGGTAACCTATTTTGAACATGTCCTGTGTGAGATGGATAGACAACTGGCCACTGGAGTTTAGCGATTTTAGGAGACTGTTCTTGGAATATATCATCTTCAAAAGCAAACTTAAAGGCTTTATCTAAAACACTTACACTTTGGTTAACAGATTATGGAGTATCAGATGCTATGGGGTTCCTAGTAGAACTAAATGGATATAATCTACCAATTTATTCCCTTATAGCTTGTAAAAGCTCAATTTTGTTGCTCCTAATCTCCTATCGGGCAAAGAGATCTGGTAAGGCTTAAATATGGGGTTCTTTAACCGTTTATCAACCATTCATATTGTACCAGAGGATCTACAAGTTTTTGGTTTACTAGAGGATTCTACTGGTTTTTGTTTAACTAAAGGATTCTACAAGTTTTTGGTTTTGACTTTCTATCCTAGAGAGTTATTTATCTATGCTACTAGGGTGAGCATTGATAAAATTATTTTGAGCCACTATATTCCTAAGGCTTTACGATCCACTGTCTTAGGGTTTTTTTTTATGGACAGACATCTACAGTCTCATTTCCTACAAGGACTTTAATCAACCTAAGAGGAGGATGTTCTGACTCTATGCTTTGTTCATTTGTTGTTTCCCATACTATTACCTTTTTTTTAAAAATGACATGATTTATAGATTTAAAAGGAAAACAAATATTGTTTTCTGATGCATAAATCTTAAACCATTCAAAAAATAATATGTTGATCTTATTTTTATGCACAAAATCATAAAAATAACTTTGAATGACTTTTCTCTCGTTTAGAAATTTTTTAAAGAACCAGGTTCTTTTTCTAAATTATGAGGTGCATAAAAATCTTAATGCAAGTTAGCTTTATTTGGAATAAAAACTTTTTCAATAACATTTAATTCATGAGTTATGTTTTCTGTATGGCTGATGCAGTTGGAGAAGCAGGAGGAGAAGGAGATTTATCACCAGATTAAGGTTCAGTGTAAACTGGTCTGTGTATATTGGTACTATTCTCTACATTTTTTAGTGAGGTAGAAGTTAAATCTGAGGTTGAATATCTAGCTGGAGTTATATAGGGTGGGTTTGTAACATGTGGTAAATTTGGGTGAAGATCTGCTTGATCTATGTAAGGCAAGTTAATAACTCTTGGCAGATATGGGTACTGGTCAACTTACAATTCCCTTCTATATGAAAGATTTATGATATAAGGTGATCTATGGATTTTGATGACGAAGCATCCAAAAGCCTAAAACTGGAAGTTATCCTGTCAAAACTGATTTTAACTCTACCATCTTGGAATTAGGTGACTTGCTTTATCTGGTGTTTGGAATGGGATTTTCAAGTTTTTTAGGACATGGCTCAGTTGCGCCTTCCAAAATCCATTCTTTATGAAAGGCTATCTAATTCCACCATATGAGTTTTGGGATAACATCATTTGACTTGGTTATATCTGTTTGAAGAAGCAAAGTTTCTCCCATTTTACTATGGAATCGACTCTTAATGTTAAAAGAGGACATCATAGCTTTATAATGTACCCTGAAAATCAAAGCAACTACAATTGATCCTTCGAGCATGTCATAATTATGGGTTTGAATTTGCAAAACCAGAGCCTTTAAGAAATTAGCATCACTTAAAGAAATAGTAAAGTTCATATAACAGTCAAACGAAATTGGACCTTTCAAAGACTTGACTTTATGGTCCCTAACAAGGAGCCTTAGAAGATTCTAAACCTTGTATCTCTAAGGGCAACTAGGATAGAGGTATTCAAACCTTCTTTGGCTAGAGGCTTTAACCTACTTAAATAAGTCCTATGTGAATATACCAAAATCCTTTAGCTTTATGCTTTTTCAAGGAAGTTTCGGAGAGGAGTTTGATATTTATGGCATGCATGAACTACCCTAAATTATTAAAACTAGATGCTTGATTTTTAACAATGTTACCCTTAGTCTACTTCGATTCTAGCAAATTATACAAGCTAAAATATTGACAATTAGAAAATTCAAAGTAGGGGCAGCTTGACTTCATCGCATCAATCAACTGTAAATTCATTCAGAATCAACATATATGCAGCAAAAATAACAATTCTATACATTGGTTTGGGTACTGTTACTAGAGATGAGAAAGGTGATGTTCACGTCTCCATGTCAGTTTGAAGGACAATGAAGTATCAGTTGAGATCACAAAAGCCACTTCATGTCTTAAAAGGAATAGAATTAGACAAATTTTTGAAAATCTTTGATATTATTATGGAAAGCGACTTTCTCACATTAATCAAAGCCCTCAATTCATCTGATCCCAACTTTTCCTACTTGGTTCAATTATTAAAAGTATTAAAGATTTATGTTCTCATTTTCAAAGTTTTTCTTTTTGTTATACATTCCAAGAAGCCAACATCTCAGTCTTTAGCTCATTTTTCTTTTACTTTGTTGAATAGTGAACAATTATGGTTGTCTAGCACACCTAACCATCTAGTTGAGGTTGCTTCCTCTGAAGCTTGTTCCTTTTGATTTTCTTTTTTAAAATCACCATTTTATTCTGAAAAAAAAAAGCTTTAGGAGTGAAATAAGAAGTGATCAAGGAAGTTTATCCCATATATTTGACAAAAGAGTAATGATTTTCTTAAAACATGAGCATGAAAATAATAACATATACATGCCTGTGTGAGCCAAAAATATGCAAATCTATGTTGATTTATTTACAATGTCAGAAAGCTATTTAAATTTATAAAGAGAGTTGAGAGGACAGCCAAATTCCGAGTAACACAATACCAATTGTGGCAATAGCTTGACCAAACTCGAGCAATATATTCTGTTGCTGGAGTGGCAAATTTTGCCAATCTGTTTTCCTGTGCAAAAGTTAAAACCAAAAAACAATATTTAAAAATAACAAAAAAAAATGGTGAACGTTATAATAAGGTTATCACTTAGATATTTAATAGCATAATTTTTAAGTTTGTCGAATTGGAAACTGATAAATACATATTATAGTTTGGGCTTTAATATAAATGGACCTTGAGTGTTGGGGTTAATTAAAATTTTCTATTAGATAATAAATGGGATATACAAAAATATAAGAGCAGTGAGTGTGCACAATAATATAAAGGCGGCTTAGCCTGCCAAATTAAATAATAATATTAATAAGGCGGTCAAACCAGC
>CATIWM010527715.1:0-16173 GCA_949671775.1 Mallotus repandus | reverse complement strand
TTGCATTTGTGCTTTTTATGATTAATTTGATATTTTTATCATAAAGTTTACATTTTTATGGTAAAAATATCACTTTTATCATTTTAATAATTCATTTCTGTATTTTATTTATTTTTTCAATATTCCAGAATTTTTATTATTTTTATTTTTATTACATTTTCCCCAATTTTTATTGTATTTATTCTTTTTATGATAAATTTGGTATTTTTACCATAAAGTTCACATTTTTATGGTGAAAATGTAATTTTTATCATTTTTATTTACTCATTTCTATATTTTTATTTATTTATATCAATATTGTTATATTTTTATTATTTTTGTTGCATTTTTGTGATTTTTATTATTTTTATGTCCTTTAGTGGTAAAGTTGTCGTTTTTATCATAAAGTAAATATTTTTATGATGGAAATAAATCCTTACCTTTTTAATATTTTTAATTATACATTTTATTATTTTTCAATTATATTAATTGCATTTTCATTATTTTTATTGTTTTCCTTGATAAATTTATTATTCATATCATAAAGTTCTCATCTTTATGGTGAAAATAATATTTTTATCATCCTTTTTATTACTCCATTTGCATTATTATTATTTTTATTGCATATTTATTATCATTGTCGTTTTTATTGCTTTTCTTTGATAAATTTATTATTTTCACCATATAGGTAATATTTTTATGGTGAGAATAACCTCTTTATCACATTTTATCAATTTATTTGCATTTTCCCACTTTAATTCCATAATATTTGTCTCATCATAAAAGCTTCTTTTGCGTAATAAAAATTATGACTTCACACCAAAGTACTCAAATCTTCAAAATCTTGCATCATGCATACATTAGCATCATTGTTTGCTTATGTGTTTAATTATTCCTTTATTTATTATTCCAATTGTGGATGAATGAAATATATTAAATTGTCCTAAGGAATATTAATATTAAAGTGTCTCTCGACTAAGTCAATTTGAATTAATAAATTGTTATTGCTTTTCTTACTAAAATCAATCTCTCAATATAATCCTAGTGGCTAAATTAATTCAAAGGGTGATCAAGCCAATGAAATACATTAAGTCCAATAACTCTCATGAAATGCATATTCTTTTATTTAGAATTTATTTGGTTAAGTTCATATTAAGCCAGGTTCATTAAAACCCTAACTAACCTACTTAGTTACTAATAGAAATTAGAGAAGAACAATAAGAGATGAAAAATTATAACATATTCATAATTAAATAAAATAAATAAGGAAGAGAGTAATAGAAGAAAAAAACTTTTTCTTCAACTTCCTCAATAGTGTTCTCGATTATCAATTCTTATTCTTCAATCTAATAGCTTGAGTTGAAAATTAAAATTAAAATTAAAGAAAAATAATTCTTGTGCAAAAAGAACAATAGAGTGTTATTTTCTAAGGTAGCAGCCTCCCTCTAATGTATATCTTTTCAAAAATAAAATTTCTCCTTTTATATTGCTCTCCATAAAATGAACTTTCCAAATCAAGCAGCCCTAGATGACACAGTTGTGTTGCCCAAGTGACACAGTTGTGTCATGCGGCCTCTCTTGGAATGTAAGCTTTCTGACATGGCTATGTCTTCCATCTTACACGACTGTATCAGATCAGATCTTTGCAAACTTCTAAACCATCAATCAGACACGACTGTGTTTGTAAAATGACATGACTGTGTCATTCTTTTATTTTCTAATCTTCAATTTCTCATCCTCTTTAGTGTCCAAATGAGCTCTTAGCTTTAAATCCTAATTGCTTCATTCGTAAAATGAGTTCCAAGTAATATGGAATCTATAAAATCAATACAAAAGCAATGTAAAAGTATAATAATAAACTAAAAATGTATGAAATAACAAAAACAACTAACTAGATTGACTTTAATGCAAATAATCCTAAATTATGCTTTTAAATGATAAAAACCTATAATTCTAATAATAAAATGCAACTTTATAGTGCTCAAAATGTATCATTTTTAGTACTTATTATATCCATTAACTATATGATTGAATTGAAATAAGAACACTAGCTAGTTATTTAGCCACACATGTTAATAGAAAGAGAAAAAGATGAATAGATAAAAGATCAAATCATTATTACTCAATGAAAATAAACAATAATAAAAGAGTTAAATGAGAAAAAACCCCTTCACTGCTTAACCAGATGGAATGGAAGGTCTCGCATTTTCAATCTCCTTAAACAAAACTTAATCTCTCCATCAACAAAAATGGAAAAAGCTAGAACAAAACTACTAGCTTTGATTCTTACGAAAAATGATAGAAGAATAATGTTCTCCTTTTTCTTAAGTGGCTTCCCCTCTTTTTCTAGCCTCCAGCATCCTCCTATTATTATCTTCTTTTCAAATTTTGGAATCCCCCTAAATAAACAACAATACATTTCAAATTCAAAAATTGGTTATCAGACGCATGGATGTGCGCACTCAGGCACACGGTCGTGCACTAGTCTTCACTTTCCTCTACCGGCTCAGGCACGACTGTGCGCCAGGGTGCACACGGATGTGTGTCTTCTCATCAATCAGGCCCGATTGTGTGCAATTGTGCACATTGCCATATGTCTTCCTCTAGCATTAAAATTGATTAATTTCACCTTGAATGCACTTTTAGGCACCTCTACTTCATCCAATAGCCCTCTGCATCATTCCTCTACTATTCTCTATGTCATCTACATTATCAAAATTTTCTAAAAGTAAACTAAAATACTTAAAATGAACAAAAACTACAAAATTCAAGAAAAACACTAAAAGTAAAGAAAAACTAAATAAAGAAAAATAGCAATGCATTTAAACAATTCCTAAACCTAATGCATTAAGTGTTCAAAATAACATATTTCTCACACTGATCAAATTCCCCTATACTTGAGCCTTTGCTTGCCCTTAAGCAAAACTTGAATACATCTTATTAATGTAAAGAATCAAATTCATTACCTGGTTTTAACTTGACTAACCATTTTAATTTTCCCTTAATACAAAGTTTTTAAAAACTAAAAATTACAACAATAACTTAAGATCAAGAATACGTTAATTACCATGTGAAGAGCAAACTTCTCTATTGAATTTATAAAAACAAGCAATTGACATTAAAGAAAAATGAAAGCAAGTAGGAATCATTCAAACACTTAGTAAGCTTAGGATTTAGCACATGCAATGTAAACACTATGACTTCTTTATTCAAGGTTTTTCTAATCTTAGTATCCTCTACTTTTCTTGCATACTCATTGCGAATACCTCTAAAAAGGGTCCCTTAGATACTCTTACTCTATATTAGAGTATTGAAGTAGAAGGAGAATATAAATATTTAAATTTGAAATATTAGCTCCCAACGAGTGTGTTTTACGCTCCATCTCAATTTTTTAGAGAAAATATATACATATAACCTATAGGCACCAAATTATGCATGAACCCATACATACTTTCAAACATTTTTCTAAAAAATCAAGCACCTATTCCCAACGAGTGTGTTTTACACTCCATCTCAATTTTTTAGAGAAAATATATACATATAACCTATAGGCACCAAATTATGTATGAACCCATACATACTTTCAAACATTTTTCTAAAAAATCAAGCACCTAAGTTCAATCAATCAATAGAGAAGTAAGCATTAAGTTCATTAAAATGTAATAATTCCTAACCACAAATTATTCTTCTAATTTTAAAAGTTCAAACCAAGCACTAAAGGAAGATTATTATACTTTTTCAAGAAAACCACATCTAATGAATTAAATTCTTTAAATTAATAAGTTCTAAAAACTCAATTGTGAAGATAATGCATAAATAATGGAGCTATAATTAATCTAAACCATGCATATGACTCTCATCCTAATCTAAAGAATCAAATAAACACCTAAGAAAACAAATAAATAAATTAAAAACTGAAAACTAAACTAAAAGAACAGTATACTTCCCTCGTTTTGATGCACTCGGAGAAGAAGTAAATAGAATGGTGACTTCCATTGCTACTTCATTTGTCACCTTTGATCTTTTACTTTGAGAAATTTATTGCTTAAGCTCCTCTAATTAAGCTTGTAGCTTTTCTGCCCTTGCTTCGTAAAGCCTCTCAAAACACTCCATCTCATCCGATAAGTCCATGATCATTTTCCTTATCTTGTTGTCTGAAACATCGATTAGCTTTGCAATCTTCTTTAGAATATCCTCATTCCCTCCATCAATATTCCCTCTCTTCCTTTACTGAGCTTCACTTACATTATCATCTTCTGCTTCAACATCCTTTGGCAAGGGGATGTCACCATGTTGTATTGCTATTTGACATAATAAATGACATCTTCGTGACTTGACATCCTCCAAATCTCGCCATTCAGTGATGATCTCAGCCTTTATAAGGTAGTCAACATTAAGTAGTCTGATCTCCAGTGGTTTTAGTCAGTGTTTGGCCACCTCAAATGAAGTAAAGTAAAATGCCAAACCTGTAACTATGGGCCCCATGGATACTAATGCTTTCCTGGTCTGCACTACACACCACTTAGAGTAAAAAATAAAATATGTGCTACACACAACGTGTTAGTATGTAAACACCACAATATAAATACCTCATCAAGAGAAACTTTAGTGCTATGTTTTCTCCTAAAAGTTGTATATGACATGAACTTATGCATTAACAAGTATGTAACCCACTGGTCATTACTTGTTCCTTACCAATTCTATCCCCACTAGTGATTTCAAACAAAAAATTGCTCATACTATAATTCAATGCAGGTTGATAATTAGCTCCTTTAGGAAAGCCAAAGATGTCTGACATGAGTTAGTAAAATAGTATTCTTTCCAAAAAAAAAATCTATAAGAAAAGACTTCTAGATTTTCATCCATAATTTATAATGTAGTGTAAAATTCAATGGTCTGCTCAAAGAATACATCATATTGTGCGGCAGCCAATTTAGACTAACTCATTCTTTCATAAAAGATATATATAGTATCCTTTAACCCTATGTCATCTAAGACATCATTCTTAAAGTATTTAGGCATGCTGAATTTTCTATTAGCTAAGGAACAAAACCTCTTACCTTCCTCTTCAGTGTAAATAGGAAATAAAGCTTTATAATCAACTCTTATGCCTTTATGTTTACTTTTATTTTCTCTGGGCTTCTTTCCTTTTACACAGGGTGCATGATTCTTTATTTTAGCAATAAAGAACACATGTTAAAATTGCATAGGAAAAAAGAAAAGAAAAGAATTAATTGAAATTGAAAAATTAATCTGAAATGAAAAAGAACATTAAAGCATAAATAAGAAGAAAAACTAGAGAAGAAAACTAAAAAGAATTAGGAAAAGAAATGTGTTCCTGAAAAGAAAAGAAAAGAAAGTTAGAAAAAGAAAAAAATATTTACAAGAGAAAAGTATCTAAACTAAATTAAAATTCAAATAAGAGTTTAAGTTAATCTAAAAGTTATACTTAGATAAGGAAAAAAAACCAACTAAAAATAAAATTTGAAAACACTAAGAAAAATTAAATTAAAAAATACTAACAAAAATTTGAATTTCAAAAATTTTTTTCCTCCCCCACACTTAAAACATACAATGTCCTCATTTGTTGTTGGAAAACATGATAATTTATAATAAAATTTCGTGATGCCAATTCTCTACAGAGTGCACGGCTGTGCACCTTATTGTGCACACCATGCATGTGTAATGGTGGTTTTAATGCTCTACAGGTGCACGATTGTCCGTACATGGACATACAATCGTGCCTGCATCCAGATTCTGATTTGTAATTACACACTTAACTTCAAGTGAATGTACACAAAGTTGCTTTATTACACCTGTATTCACAAATTACTATCACACATCACTTTGCACAATAGTTAAAAGAGGAATTAAATAGAAAATCCAAATAAAACAAACCAAATTAGAAACATAATATCCTAAAACATCCAAAACATAAACAAACTAAACAAAACACACCAACAAACATTGTTCAAAAGAAATACAACTGAATAAAAACCAACATTGTTTATAGCCAACAAAAGAAACAACATCTAACTAAGCACTTTCATGCATCTCCTTCCTCCTAGGATGAGATTCCTTTTCTTCATCTTTTGGCTCATCATAAATTGGTGGATATGGTAGAGGAACAAAATTTTGAAAATTGAAGAAGGCTAGGAGATTATGGTTCATCATCTTCATTGTGTGATTCATTTCAATCATGGTGTCACACATTTTTTGGACTTCTGAACTCAATTCACCAACATTCGAGTCCATTACCCTATCTTGAAGCTCTAAATCATCCAACCATTGCATAACATCATTCAAGTTAGCATCTTGTGGCTCTTTTTCCTACTTTTCTTCTGGTTTAGCTTACGATTGATCAACCAGATGAATAAGAATGGCTTTTCCTCTCAAATCCTTTCTAACCAAACCCATAGCCTCCATCAAGTAGGTATAAATCAAAGATGACCTTTTACCTTATCAAAGGGCATGTTTTCGGTGTCAAACACTCAGTAGGTAGCTATGGTGGTGATCAATCTCCCTACTTTGATAGCCCCAATTAACTTTGTAGCCACATCCCTCAATTTCACAGTAATAACATGACAAATGTCAAGCTTTGTAGCATTAATCATGCAGTATAAAATATTAAGTTCAGTGGTTGAAACTACAAAATTCCCTTCTTTCCTAAGAAATAAGGAATGGGACATGAGCCAATGCAAGTATTTTAAAGCTGGCGATCGAATATGAGACTCTTTCACCTACCTAGCCTCATAGAATGCACCCCTCTCTACTATAATTTCTCCTCAAAAGACATCCTTATCATACTTAACATTAGCATTTTTATCCATAGGGAAATGAAACACATCATTAAGTTCAAACAATCCTAGTTATTATTCTTCATTTCTGAGGCAAAATTTTTGCATGAGAGTTTGTTCATTAAAGCTAAAATAGGAGAGAAATTCACATGTTGGTCTCACATAGGTAGGACTTTGCATCATCATAAAATCACCCCAACTCATCCTATTCACATACATGGTAACTTCATCTAACAATGCACTTTCCCTTAAAGATGAAGCACTTATATATCTAGTAGGGACAATATTCCTATTCATCATTTGCTCAAAATTCTTCCTATGTCCCTCATGACTAAAATTAATGAGTTTAGGGAAGGGTTTTACCATTCTCTCTTTATTAGCACCACCTGGATTGTTATAGCTACCACCAAGCTTTATTCTTTTTGATAGAGGACCCGATTTATTGCTCGCCTAAGTCTTCTCCCTTTGCCCTCTTTCCATGATGAAAAAATGTGATAGAAGTGGAGAAATGAAAATAATAAGAACTTGAAAGAAAAGCTTATTTGTAATGGAATAATAAAAGAAATAGAAGAAAAGGGAAAATGATTCTTTTCGTGGAATTTAAATGGAGGAAAGAGAATTAAGAGAAGTGATAGAGAAGATGATAAGATGAGATGAGGAACTGAGGTTTTAATAGAAAAAAGAAAGTGGAGAGGTGGTTAATTTTTGAAACCCTAAAATAGGAAAGTGGGAAGTTGGGAAAATGAAGGGACTTTACTTAAAAATTGCAAAGCCATAATTTAAAATTCAAGTCTTCAGATGATGCACAGCTGTGCACCTTGACACACATAGTTGTGGGGGCTGTTATCTTCAATTCCCCTAGTTATTAGGCACGGCTGTATGCACTAACATGCACGGCCATGCCTGAATATGATATTTTAGCTTAGTTTTCCAAAGTTATTGGCATGACTATGCATACATGGACTCACGGCTTTGCCTGAATGCTTAATTTTTAACTTTTAAGAATGCAACAGGTCACATAGCTGCACACTAGGGTGCACTACCTGTCTAATTCATAATGCAAAGCAACTTTCAACCAATTCATACACAATGCATTACACATATAACACCACATATAATCATTAACTTTTCCACATATTTTTAAAGTTGCAAAACTCTTCTAGAGCAGCTCCTCCTCTACTTCATTATCCTAAAAATCACAAAATGAAACATACATTAAAAATCAAACTAATGAATTTGCAAAAGGATAAAGTAACAAATAATGAACATAAAACTAAATAAGACAAGCTTGGTTGAGCCCCCTAAAAGACACTCTTTTAAGGTCCATGAGCAAGACCATAATGTTCATCACTTTATTGCATTCATCAAGTAGGCAACTTAGCAAAAATTCTCCAATGTGTCTCAATGATACAACTTCTATCTTTGCCCATTAACCTTGAACTTTTCTCCTTGTGTGTTGCATAGTTCCACAGCTCCATGAGAGTATACTTGAGATACAATAAATGGTCATAATGATCCACTCTTTAGCTTCCTTGGAAACAATATGAGCCTTGAATTAAAAAGCAATACTTGATCACCTTCCTTGAACTTTGTATTCCTAACTTTTGCATCATGCCACCTTTTTGTGTGCTCTTTGTAAATCTTTGCATTCTTATATGCAACTTCTCTTATCTCCTCTAACTCACTTAACTATAAAATTCTCTTTTCAGCTACCTTCTTGAAGTCATAATTCAAAGCCTTACTAGCCTAATAGGCTTTATGCTCAAGCTTAACAGGAAGATGACATGCCTTGCCATATACTAACCTAAATGGAGACATTCCAATAGGTGTTTTATATGCAGTTCTATACACCCATAAAGCATCATAAAACTTCCTTGCCCGTTCCTTGAATTGCTCACTGTCCTTTCATAAATTTTCTTTAACTCTCAATTGCTAAACTCTACTTGCCCACTCGTTTGAGGGTGATAAGGTGTAGCTACATTGTACTTAACCCCATATAAAGCTAACAAGGTTTCCATATTTTTATTACAAAAATGTGTTCCCCTATCACTTATGATAACTCTAGGCATTGCAAATTAAGAAAATAGTTTCTTTAAGAACCTGCAAATAACTCTTGCATCATTTACTGAGCAAGCTTCAGCTTCTACCAACTTTGACACATAGTCTACATAAACAAGTATGTACTTGTTGCCTTCTGATAAAGGAAATGGCCCCATGAAATTAATGCCCCAAACCTTAAATATCTTAACTTCTAGAATTCCTGATTGGAACATTTCATCTTTCTTTAAAATGTTGGGCGTCACAATTAAGCATAAATGCTTGAGCATAAATGTTTGAGCATCATGAAAAAGTGTAGTCCAATAAAATCTTGCTTCAAGAACTTTAGCAACTTTTTTTTATGAACCAAAATGTCCACTACTAACCATCTCGTGACAATGTTGCAAAATTGATCCCATCTCTTCATTTACTATGTACCTCCTAAACATGTCATCATTATACAACTTTCATAAGAAAGGATCCCATAAGTAGAACTTGGAGTCATGAATTAGCTTTTTTCTTTGTTGACTAGTGAAATCTTTTAGCAACTTCCCACATGAGATGAAATTGGCTATATCGGCAAACCAAGGAGTATCCACGAGCCCCATGGTCAAAAGTATTTCATAAAAAATATCTCCTTAATTGGCTCTTCACTGTCTTTTTCTTCTTGATCTAACTCTAACCATGATAAATGATAAGCCACTACATTTTTTTATCCTTTCTTGTCTCTAATCTCAATGTTGAATTCTTGCAGTAGAAGCACCCACCTAATGAGACTTGGTTTGGAATCTTTCTTGTTCATTAAGTACTTCAATGTTGCATGATATATGTACACCATAACTTTAGAGCTAAGGAGATAGGACCTAAACTTGTCAAATGCAAAGATGACTACCAACAACTCCTTCTTTATAGTAGCATAATTCATATGTATGTCTGACAATGTTCAGCTTGTATAATAAATCACATGAAGCTTGTTTTCCTTTTTTTAGCCAAGGACAGCTCCTATTGGTAGGTTCCAATCTGGTGCCACCACTATAGGAGCTGAAATGAGTGCCTTCTTCAACCTATTAAAAGCCAATTAGCACTCATTAGTAAAAAAATGGTAAATCTTTTTTGAGTAACTTATAAAGGGATTTAGAGATTTTTGAAAAATCCTTAATAAACCACCTATATAAGCCTACATGGCTAAGAAAACTTCTAACACCCTTCACATTATAGGATACTACAGCTTCTTTATGGTTCCACCTTTACTTTGTCAACTTCAATGCCTCAAGATGAAATCTTGTGTCCTAGAACAATTCCCTCATCTACAATGAAGTGGCACTTCTCCCAATTTAGCAAAAATTTATTTCTTCACAACATGCTAAAACTTGCTCCAAATTTTTCAAACATCCCTCAATAGAGTTTCCATAGACTGAAAAGTCATCCATGAAAACATCGATGATCTCCTCCACTAAATCTAAAAAAATGGCCATTATACATCTTTAGAATGTTGTGGGAGTGTTACATAACCCAAATAGCATCCTTCTGTAAGCAAATGTTCCATAGGGACATGTAAAGATGGTTTTCTCTTGATCCTCTAAAGCTATTGCAATATGGTTGTTCCTTGAATAACCATCCAATAAGTAGTAGAAATCATGCTCCGCTATCCATTCCAACATTTAGTCAGTGAATGGCAATGGAAAATGGTGGATGCACTTAGCTTCTTATAATTAATACAAACCCTCCATCCATTAACTACTCTTATAGGGATTAACTCTCCCTCCTCATTTTCCACAATGGTTATCCCTCCTTTCTTTGGTACACACTAAGTTAGGCACACCCATGAACTATCTGAGATTGGATAAATTATCCCAACATTTAAAAGCTTAACTACTTTCTTTTTCACCACTTCTTCCATGTTTGGATTAAGTCCTCTTTGTCTTTCAATGGTTGGCTTGTGTCCTTCCTCCATCAAGATCTCATGCATGCGATATGAATGACTTATACCTCTATCATAAAAAATTTGCCTACCTATTGCTTTTATCCTCCTCTTCAACATCTTCACTAATAAATCCTCTTGGTCTTAGCTGAGTTTAGAGGATATAATCAAAGGTAAAGTTTGGTCCTCTCCTATAAAAGTATATATCAAATATTAGGGTGAAGGTTTCAAGTGTAGCTTTGGTGGTTTTATGGTTAAGGGGGGTATGGGTTCAATGTTTGCTAATTGTAAGTGGGGTAAACAAGTTTGCTGTTTGAGATATAGTTCATCTTAGGAGGATTGTACCTGAAAACACTTCTCAATATTTTCAATGTCCACAGATTTTGCCAACCTCCATTATTGGACTTCACTTACACAATCATCAATAATATCAACTCACATACAAAAATCATTATCAAAAGGATATTTCATACCTTAGTAGACATTAAACTTATAGCTCTCATCTCCCACTCTTAATATGAGTGTCCTATCATAAACATCTATTATTACTTTTACAATATGTAGAAAAGGTATACTAAGAATTAAGGGAACATCTTCATCCTTTTCAAAATTGAGAACTACAAAGTCAAATGGGAAAATGAATTTTCCAGCCTTTAGTAGCACATCTTCAACTATGCTCCATCCTTTACTATTCTGTCTACAAGTTGTAATCGAATGTTTGTGGGTTTTGCTTCTCTAGTCGTAATTTCTTATAAATTGACAAAGGCATCAAGTCAATAGAAGCTCCTAAATCATATAATGCTTTTGAAAATTTTAAATTTCCAATAGAATATGGAATAGTGAGACTCCTTGGATGCTTCCTTTTCAAAAGAAGCTTATTAAAAATGATTGCACTGCACTCTTTTATGAGTGTGACGGTCTCAAACTCCTACAGCTTTTTTTTGTTAGAAATTAGCTCCTTCAAGAACTTTGCATACTTTGACATCTGAGCTAAACATTCCACAAGAGGTATGTTGATGCAGAGTATCTTAAACCTTTGCAGGAACCTTCTGAACCATTGGTCACATTCCTATTTCTTCAGTATTTGAGGATTTGGGATTGGTGGTTCATATAGTTTAAGTGGTGATGGTTTTGGTTTCTCATTACTCGTCTTTAAATTTTGGCTCCTTCTTCACTTGAACTTTGACCCACTCATCTTCTTATTCTTTTTCCTCTTCCTTCTTCTTCTCCTTATATTCTAATGTTGCTTTCTCAATATTGCTTGGTAGTGAACCTTGATTCCTCATTAACAAAGAATTTTCCAATTGCCCCATTTGCACCTCCAAATTATGAATACATGAAGAGTGATTTCTAACTATGAGCTGAGTATCTTGGTGCATCTGCTTAAATCTACCCTTTAATCTCTTGGTAGCTTCATCTTTGCTGAAATCATGTCCATGAACTTCTCCATCTTGTTTTCCAATAAGACTACTAAAGATGAACCCTTGTCTTACTAAAAATAAGATTAAGGTTGTTGTGCATTTTGACCTCCAAAACTTGGTGGTACTTGTGGCCTCCATTGGTTATTTCCTTCATTGCTCCATGAAAAGTTAGGATGATTCGTCCAACTAGGGTTGTATATATTACATTGCACTTGATTTTGATGCCCCTTATTGAAGTTGTTTACATAGTTGACATATTCCATGGAAAATCCTTGCAATTCATGAGAGGAAGACAATGAAGATGTCAAAACTACATTAACACTCATATTGTCCATCCTTTTCGATAGAGCATCCTTTTTTTTGTTTAGCATAATCAAGCTATCAACTTCAACTGACCCTCATTTCTTTAAAATTGCTCTCTCATTAGACTAAAGTCTGTGTGTATTAGTTATTTCCTCAAAAAGGTCTAGAGCATCTTTTTAGGTGTCTTTAACATGGTGGTTCGCTCAACTGCTACATTAGTGTTCACCCTAATCGATGGATTGACACGTTTATAAAATGACGGCACCAAATCCCATGAAGGTATCAATTGGGGTTGACACTATCTTTGAAGATCCTTGACTCCATCCCAACACTCATGGAAGCTTTCATCCTCTCTTTGATAAAAAGAGTTGATTTCATTTCTGATCTTTAACACTTTAGCTGGTGAGAAGTATTTGTTGAAGAAGGTTGTGTAGAACTCTTGCCAAGTGGTGATAGAGTTAGAAGGCAACCTTGTAAACCACTTATTTACCCTATCCATCAAACAAAATTGGAAGAGAATTAACCGGATTGCTTCAGGTTGTACGCCATTCATCTTGAAAGTTGAGCCATATTCCAAGAATCGAGTCATATGACTAATCAGATCCTCATGTGGTAATCTACTAAACTATGAATTTTGGATCATTTGGATCATGGCAGGTTTGATCTTAAAGTTGTTTCCTGCGACCACCAGCCTCACAATTAAAGTTTGGTCAACTTGGACATTTAGACTAATATAATCTCTCACAACTGTCCATTTTCAACTGCTTGCTGCCTTGGTGTGGATTTTTTTCTTCTTCTCTTCAATTCATTCTACTAATTTGTTGTTTTCTCCTTTTGCGTATTGTCTTTTCAAGCTCCAAATCAAGTGGTATTAATGGGACTCCTTGTTGGCTTGCACTTAATGTTAAGTACATACACTAATACAAATCCCTACAATACCATAAACATAATCAAAATACAAACTAAAAAGAAAGTCAAAATCAAACAACACAAGTTTTTTGACAATATCAATTTTGGCAATCCCTGGCAATGTTGCCAAAAACTTAATGTGAAAAATCTACAAGTATACAAAATCGTGCAAGAAGTAAATAAAGATCGTCCCATAGAGTTTGAAAATTGATTATTGTAATACTTAAAGCGTTTATTTATTTAAACACCGAAATTGGTTTAGAATTCAAATTAAACTAAATAGAGACAATCTATTCTAATCAGCAATCAAATTTAAAACTAGGATTCTTATTCTCAGTTCAACCACTTTTTGAGATAAATAAAACATCTAAGCCAAATTCAAACTTAATTCAATTTGATAACTTCTTTAGAATTATAAGTTTTCCTCTCAAACTAACCTACAATTAATCGAATATAAATAGCACCAAGATTTACACTTCTTACCACTAAGTGCTCTTCATAATTAATTTGTTTAAGCTTAACTAAAATCAATATTAGTTTTTTTAATGTCTCTCAACTAAGAAAATAACTAATAGGTTATTTTTCTCATCCAATGTAACCTATTTCTCAATCAAGCTCCATTATGTATATTCAATCAAAGGGTAGTCAATCCTATAATGACTTTAAGAACAACAATAACCAATGAATTTATTCTAATGACTTATATCTATACCATTAACTACAAGGTTGAATTGAAATAAGAACCCCAACTAACTATTTAGCCACCTATATTGATAGAAAGAGAAGAAGATAAATAGAGAAAAGATCCAATAATTGTTACTTAATGAAAATGAACAATAATAAAAGAATCAAATGAGAAAACCCCATTCACTGCTTAACCAACTGGAATGGAAGGTCTTGTGTTCTTAGTCTCCTCAAACAAAACTAAATCTCTCTATCAATAAAATGGAAAAAGCTAAAAGAAAACTACTAGCTTTGATTTTGAAGAAAAATGATAGAAGAATAATGTTCTCCTTTTTCTTTGGTGGCTTCCCCTCTTTTTCTTACCTTCAGCATCCTCCTCTTGTTATCCTCTTTTCAAATTATGGAATCCCCTTAAATCAACAATAATAAATTTCAAATTCAAAAGTTGGTTATTAGACGCATAGCTATGCTTACCCAAGCGCATGACCGTGCGCCTAGTCTTCACTTTCCTTCACCAACTCAGGCATGGTCATGTGCCAGGGTGCGCATGGCTATGTGTCTTCTCATCAATCAGGTATGGTTGTGTGCAATTATGAACATGGCCATGTGCCTTGCTCTAGCCTTGAAATTTCTTGATTTCACCTTGAATGCACTTCTAGACACCTATGCTTCATCCAATAGCCCTTTGCATCATTCCTCTACTATTCTCTACATCTTCTACATTATCAAAAATAGCTAAAAGTAAACTAAAATACTTAAAATGAAAAAAACCTACAAAATTCAACAAAAACACTAAAACTAAATAAAGAAAACTAACAATACACTTAAACATTTCCTAAACCTAATAAATTAAGTGTTCAAAATAGCATATTTCTCACACTCATCAAATTTTAAATTGACTAATATTCAATTGTGGTAAATGAATCATTAAAATCAAACTTATTATAATGTCATAAGCGATTTAACATATGTATGTGTAGACGGCGGGGTTTAGTGCGCGCCCAAGTTTATTGCAACCGCAATACTATTTGAGCTCAGGGCTCTAGGGAACACACTAACCACTGTCACAAAGACATGGCGTGGAGATGAGGAGTCACCACCCAGGGTAATAACTGGGACAAATAGAAAGTGGTAATCGATTCTCTAATACAAGCTAGCACCACAACCAGGAGTTATGGATACGGAATACCAACTTCTTTTAGTCTTGTGTTCAGTTAGAATTATTTTATTAATTACTATCTTATTCCCTAATTACATGCAATTTCATTAAACCCTAATTGAACATCCATCTAACCCTAAGGCAACCAATCCATGAAAAAGCAAATAAAAAATGCATTCAAAACGTAATGTCCCTAAATCTAAACTATATTTAATTTTAATTTAAGTTAACTAAATCTACATATTTTTATTTACAAGTGAAATGGGACTAAAAATAGGCCTACATTTTGATAATGAGTGACCCTAAATCTATTTATTTTAATTATAAAAGTGGGCCTAAATCTATTAGATTTTAAAAGAAAAAGAGATTAATTATTGGGCTTAATTCTAATCAATTTTAATTAAAAGAGATGATCCTAAGTCTACAAATTATAAAGAAGGCTTTATTAATGGGTTGAGTTAAGTCTAATTTAATTTAATTTAGCTAAAAAAATGGGCCTAAAATCTAAGTTAACCTAATGGGCCTAAATTAATTTTAAAATTAGTTAAACCTAAATTTAATTTTAGAGGCCTATTTTATTAGTGAGTTAGACCTACACGTGGGCTTGGGGCCCAAAACAAATAAAATAAAAAAACAAGCCCAAATAAAAATAATAAAAAATAATAGATAAAAAACAAACATTATATGATTTTTCTAACCCTAATTTTAATTACATACAACCTAAAATTAATCTAAAGCCAACATTAATTTTAATTGAATTTACCAAATGAAATACTAATTTACTAACCAATTAAAAACACATACCACACACATAATTTCACTATTCCTACTATTGGGGCTATTACAATGATCTACTGAGAATAAAAATAAAAATTAACTACAACCCAAAAAAATAAAATACAAAATAAATCTACAAAATGAATGAAATAAAATAACCCTACAGCACGTTTGAATACAGAAGCT
>CATIWM010527707.1:0-11364 GCA_949671775.1 Mallotus repandus | reverse complement strand
ACAACTCAGTATTTACTAATGGACAAAATAGGCACATTGTCTGAAGCATAGGAGGAGGATTGGACATTGATTGCAAGTCCAAAAATTCCTCCTTTACTAAAGAAACATATAATGAGGGAAGATGATTACTCTGAATTGTGTGATCCATAATTTTTGCAATTCTGTCAACTTTTCAAATTGGTTAATCAAGTCCACATCATCATCTACTTCAACAACGCTGAGCTTTTGTAATAATCTTTAGTGTTTTTTTCGTTGTTTTCATTATGGGATAATGAATTTAGTCCTAAAAGTATAGTACTTTTAACAAATTAGTCCTAAAGAAAATTTCCTTCATAAATGGGTCCTAAAAAATTTTAAAACTATTCCCGTTGGTCCAAGTCTGTTATATTAGATGGAATTTGTTGAGCTGGCCAAAATGATGCAGCTTTGAAGCTATCAGACTGCTAACAGAGCGTGACATGTTAAGTTTAAAGCCAACTCAAACTCCACATAAGCTATGTTGACACGTCAAATTTCTACTACCGTTTAAAAATTAAAAAAATCTCCTAATTTTGGGAAGAAGACAACACAAACTTCACTATCAGCTTCAATCACTATCTTCTAAATAACTTTTCTTTGTTTTTTTCTTTCAAAAGTAATGAGAAGTTGTCTTCATGTTGGGAAAAGATGATACAAAGAATTGTTCACAAAAAAGTGGGCGAAAGGTATGTCATTAACCTAACTTTTGGGAATTTTTAATCATTCTTGAAACAAATCTTATGAATAAAAACTAATGCCAAAAAGAATCTAATGAGAATTATTTTTCATGGACAGATATTGTGAAAAATGGCTTACGTGGTGTGGAATTATAGTGGAAAATTTATGAATAATACTTACAAAGTTGGGCTTGTAGCTGATCAATTGGTGGATCCTGATAAGTTAGGGTACTAGTGTCTTCTAGCACATGCTCAGGAGGAACTAATGTTGGAAGGTAACTTTAAAATGTATTTTAAAATGTATTTTAAAGTGCCTGATAATGAAGGCTTAGAACTTGATTATAAGAGTACAAGTAAAATGTTGTGTATTCTTAATGACAAAAAAGAAGTGGATTTGTATGTGATTTTAAAGGACTATGAGGAGGGTGTTGACTGTGGAAAGGGTGGTTACTGTAGGGAGGGTGGTAGTGGTGAAAAGATAATGTATGATGATAGTATGGTAGGTGCAAGTGAAGTAAATGCACATGGGTTTGAAAACAAATTTGTTGGGGAAGAAACAGAATTAGATAAGGTTGGTGAAGATGAATTAACTAAGGATGAAGTAGTTATCAAAGCTGGCAAGTGTAATGAATGTGATAAAGTTACAGAAGAAGTGAATGATGAATACTTATTAAATGGTAATGATACGGAGTTATAAGAGACAATGAATTTCTTAAGGAAGTTTAATGCAGGAAAGAGTATTGCACAACTTGGTTGTTCATAGTTTAGTGAACAACAGCAGCCTGAGTTAGATAATCAGAAAAACACATGTGAAGAAACAGAGGCAGACTTTGCTTATGAGTGTGGTTATGAGACTGACTATGTAGAGTCAGATAAGTGTAGTTATGTTGAGATAGATGAAAAGGCTAACATTACAGGAGCAAAGAGACTAAAAGAAGTTTCCTGTATTTGAACCTAGTACAAAGAGACCTACCTTTTGTGTGGGAATAACCTTTGAAAGTGCAACTCAGTTCAAAGATGTATTGGCAAAATATGCAATTCTGGAAAGGCATGACCTCAAAAATACAAAAAATACTAAAGACTATGTTAGAATGAGACACAGAAAAGGCAAGTTTCCCTGGTTTATTTCTGGCTCAAATGTGGTAAGGAGGGTGTCTTTCAGGTAATAGCCTATGTTAATGATCATCAATGCAATAAAATTAACAAAACCAAGAAGTTGACTTACAAGAGGCTTCCATATTTGATTATGGATTAGTCTGACAACACTCTTACTGTTAAGCTTATAGATTTGCATGCATTTATAAAAAAGAATATAAGTTAGAAGTAAACTTGATGCAATGTTGGAGAGCAAAGCGTATACAAATTGAGAAGATGAAAGGAAATGCAACTGAAGAATATGTTTTGCTAAACAGATATGTGCTTAAGTTAAGGAGATTGAATCCATAAAATACAACTTTGTTAAAGACTAATGATGATGATACATTTAAGAGAACTTATGTCTCATTTAATTATTGTAAGAAAGGCTTTTTAGCTGGTTGTAGAAGGGTATTTAGGTTTAATGGTGCTTTTTTGAAAGGCATAATAAAAGGTGAGGTGTTAGCAGTTGTTGGACATGATGGAAACAACCAGATGTTTCTAATTGCTTGGGGAGTGGTCAATGTGGAAAACAAGGATAATTGGCTTTGGTTTATAGAAAGACTGTAGATGGATCTTGACATTGGTAGAGGAAATGGATGGACATTTGTTAGTGATCAATGCAAGGTATGTAAACTGTTAACTCCTTTTATTATATGTTTTATCATGTTAATTATTTTTTGTAAACAAAACAACAAATATTTTTTTGACCTAAAAGTTATTTTTTAAAAAAGGATTAATGCCAGCATTGTATGAACTGTTTCCCGAAGCTGAAAGAAGATAGTGTGCAAGGCATTTGTGTGCAAACTGGAAAAAGAATCATAGAGATAAGGAGCTTGAGAAACACTTTTGGATGTGTGTGAAGGCGAACAACATGGAAGAATACCAAGAAAGAATGGAAGCATTGGCTGCCATCTCACAAAAAGCTCATGATTATATATTTAACCATCAACCACAGTTCTGGTGTAGGGCTTTTTTTAAACAAATACAAAATGTGAATTAGTAGATAATAACCTTTATGAGGCTTTTAATGGTAGGATTATTCCAACTAAGTCAAAGAACATTTACTTATGTTTAGAAGATATAAGAAAGTTGGTTCTACGAAGATTATATGTTAATAGAGATATGACAAAAAAAATGGGTTAGGGATTTGGGTCCTAGGATTAGAAAGAAGCTACATAAAAATAAGGAAAAAAGTTAGCAATGCATAATTTTATGGAATGAGGCAGATGGATATGAAATAGGATATGAAGGGAATAGTTTCATTGTTGATTTGTCTAAAAAACTTTGTATTTGTGGAGCATGGGACGAGTCTGGTGTGCCTTGTTGTCATATAACATGTGCAATATATGATTGAGATGACCAACATGAAGATTTTATCTTTGATTGGTATAACAAAGACACATATCTGAAAGCATACAGCTACATGATGACTCCTATTAATGGACAAAAATTTTGGCCAACTACATCAGAGCCACCTACAAAGCCTCCTCCATTCAAAGCAATGCCAGGAAGACCAAAAATAGAAGAAAAGAGGAGCATGAAATTGGCAGATATGGAAGATTGGTTAGAAGGGGCATGATAATGACCTGTCAGTATTGCCTTGGCAAGGGCCATAACAAAGCTAAGTGTGAAGTAAGAAAGGCAGTTGAACATGGTCAGGTATATAAATATATTTTATATGTACATGTTGATAAAATTTTCATTGTTTGAAGTTACTATGACACATAAGTTATTTTATAGCAGTAAAAGGAACCTATGAAGACTGAATGTGTTAACAACAATATTGTTCCTGCTACATCTTTCTCTGCTCTTGCTACAGATGTCTCTACTACTGCAACAGCTGCTGCACTATCTGTCAGACCAAAAAAATTGAAAGTAAGTTTATGTATTCTAAACATGTGCCTTATATTATTATAAAACAAAATATGAAGTGCTAGATATTGTCATCAATGTTTATTACTATCATAGGTTATAAGTAAGGCTAAGAAAGTCATATTTCTTGATGAGCAAACACTACCTACACCAAATGAAAGTCATAGGAAAAAGGACAAACTTTGTAGTGCAAAAAAACAAGAAGAAGAAGTAAGAAGAATAAGCAAGAAGAAGCACTAGGAAGAAGCAAGATCTAAAATAAGGAAAGCTAAAATGGATGAGCCAAGTTCAAATTCAAGGATGACTAGAAGCAAGATTAGGCAGTCAACTGAGTTGTTAACAAAACAGCTGAGGTCTAGAGGTATAGTAATCCAAGAAGGATTATAAAAACAAAAAGTGCCCAATAAGAAAAAACAAATTGGACATAATACAATAAAGAGAAAGGCAGCATCAAATTTTTATCGATCAATTGACTAAGCATCATACTACTTTAAGAGAAATATAAAAATACCAGCTGGAATGGGAGTGTATACGGTTTGTGTTGTATGTTTAACTAATTTTGATGTTAATTCTTGTGTAATGCAAACATTGGTTATATTTTACTAAACATCCTAGGAACAAAAGTGAGCAGTTCATTAGCTATGCTCCGAGGGTTGTCAGTGACAACTCAGGCAGGATGCTATGGAGGGGTCAGTATGTGAGGCCCGCAAGTGCTTTGCAACCAAGTAATGAAGGTAGCCTTTGCAATGTTATGCATGGAGAGCAAGGCAGCCATCAAAGTTCTGTGTAAAAAGAAGGATGTATCAATCTAAGTGAAGGCCTTCAACACCAGATAATTGATGAAGTGGTCTTGTCACAGCCATCTCTACACTCCCAAGATTCTGCATGAAGGGAGAATTTACAACAAATAAAATGACAAGGAACTAAGTTAGGCACTAACATTTTTTGGGATGTTGATAAATCAAAATTTGATTCACTTTTTGCTAAACAAATTATGATAGATCAACATCTTATTTATTGATATTTTGTTAATTTTTTTTATCCACTTCAAAGTGTATCTAGCATGGTAACACTTTGTTAATTGTCCATATTTTGGCATATTAACTTCATTTTAGTTTACAGGTAATCAGCTAGTATAAACTCAAGTTGACTATGTTATTTGGACATATTTTGACATAAATATAAATATTTTCAAGTTATTAGCTTTTATTGCCAAAATGAAGTTGCTTGTTAATGCTTATCATGAGTTGATTGTTAATATTAATGGTTATCATAAGTTTAAAAACATCTCAGTGGTATTTTATGTCATTTCAGAGCCTCTATTTACTTACACTCATTCAATAATGGACAAAAAGTTGTTTAAAACCCATTCATTAGATAAAAACTATTACAATTAGTTATAGACAAGTACAAAAGACTTCATAGATTTTGCTTCTTCATACTACCCTTCTTCCTTCTTCTTACACTACTTTTAATATTTCTTTTTCCATTTCTTTTTTTCATAGGTCAAGTAAAGTGCTTCTTGCATGGTACTTTTTCCTTGCATAAGCTACAATCACTTACAACAAAACATCATCAATGTTATCATCCATGAAATGGCACACCATAACAGCAACTTCTTATTTCTCTTCTTTAAATTCGTATTTTCTTTTTCAATATTATTTACCCTTCTCAACAATCCTGGAATAATTTCTTTTGATCTACCATACATAGGAGGATCAACCCATTGAAAAAATCCACCCATTTCATCTTTACACCACAGAAAATACAAGAAGGTATTAGAAGCAACATATTCAAAGAAACTAAGATTATACCAAGCAAGTCATTACCTTTCTTCTTTCACATGTAAAGAAGCGTCTTCCAAGGTTGTTGTTTGTCTATGACGTCCTCAAGCTTGCCCTTCTTTCATAACGACATTGAGTAGTCATGGTGATTTTTCTCTTCCTTCGTCCCTCTTCCTTAGTCTATGTAACTTTTCACTACATCTTTCTTCAAAATTCATCCTTCTTCATCCATTATAGATGCATTATATCACCATGAAAATGGGGGGAAATCTTCCCTCCACTTTTTTCTCAATCCCTAACATTACTTTCCTATTTTTTATGCAATCTTATGTGGCAGCACTTCTTTTGGTGGATCTATGAGGTGGATTTAGTGCGTTTATGTGGCATTTGAGGTCTTAAGTGATGTGGCATCATTTTTACCAGCTCAGCAAATTCCATCCAATATAACAAACTAGGACCAACGGGAATAGTTTTAAAATTTTTAAGGATCCGTTTGTGAAGGAAATTCCCTTTAGGACTAATTTGTTAAGAGTACTATACTTTTAGGACTAAAAAAGTCATTATCCGTTTCATTATTGGTTCTATTCGTACTTTGATTCCAGTGCATGCCGAAGATGATTACTCTGAATTGGATTATTGTGTTAGTTGATTTTAAAAGTGCATGTTGGTCAACAAATGAAAAAAGGAAGGCTTAAAGGTTTCTAGCTCCTTCAAATGATGAAACAGGTTGTCACCTTCTTCAGAAGATAAAGCCATATAAAAGGTGAGATGGCATTCATAAAATCTGTGAGACTTTTTTGCCATAAACATCACTTGTTCTCCACTTTCTCTTTAACACCATATTCGTTGCCATGGATATCTCCCCTACAATTATCAAAAGCTACTTCTATATCAGATTCTCCAGCAGAAACTTCAAATGCCCTTGTGGAAGCTCGAAGAAAACCTAAGTTCATATCACATGAGTCTACCATAAATTTTTTCAAACATAAGAGATCCACAATATGCATTAGAAATATTCAACATGTTAGCAAAGCTTTTAATCACAATCATGCTACCTATTCAACTTTAATCCATAAGCTTGCGCAAGCTAAGAAGTTTTAGGCTGTTGATTTAATTCTTTATCAGATGACTTATGAAACTTGCAAATTCTTGAAAATATATTCCTTAATCTGATGAATCATTTCTCTAAGTCCTCGCTACATGAAAGACTGCCTGAAATGTTGTTATTCAGCCAATTGTTAGTGAGAATCCCTCACTTAAAGCCATGAGCACCTGTCTCAAAGAGTACTTGATGAGTTAGTTACATTAAATACTTTAATTTTTACCATTTTAATCTCTAACAGTGAAAATGTGATCTTCAATTCTTATTGCACCTCTATGATTCATTAAACTGTCTATAATTTCACAGTGAGCGAAATGAAGATTATTGGAACTTGAAAAATTAGCTTCTCTCTTTTATTTTACTTGTATACATGACAATGTTATGTTTCTTAATTCCATCTCTTCTGAAGCTTCTACAACTATCAGATTCTCCTTGGTAAAATTTTATACCAAGTTGAAGTGAAAGACGCAAAAACTTTTTTTGGAATTTGATAAATACAGCAAGACAATAGTTCTATAGCATCAAGTCCTAAATTTGAATAAAACAAGAATTTAAACTGGAAATTAAAATCATAGAGTAAAGATTCAATTGCAGCGATAGAAGTTGCATGTAATTATCTCAGACATAAATAACATAGCAGAAACATAAATTCAAAGTGCAACACAACTTGTCCACGATCATATAAAACTAAATAAAGAGTAAAGCAACTTGTCTGACAATTTCATAACATCAAATGAAGCTGGAACCAGAGTTCAAGAAAAGCAACAAGACAGACAGAAAAACCTGCACTAAAGGAAATAGGCGAAATGTGTAACTTATGTCCTTAAAATATATCCAACTTTGTCAGTGGCCTAATTCATCACTAACAAACAGAAGATTTATCCCAAAAAACTTTGTCAATGTTTTGATATTATTTTGTGATATATACCAAACAATCAACTTAATAGCTATTGGATGTCATAAAAGAAAAAAAAAGTAAAGTAAAAGACTTATAGTAATTTGTTCCATTAATGGATCTCAATTTGAGTTTTCTTTCAAACGTTTAATTAAGTCCTCATCACTAAGCTTGTAGAGTTTATATCCAATTCCTATAACCTTGTAGTAGAAAAAGACAAGCGGTACATGGGAAAGCTCAATTTTTTAATAGTCATTACCTCCATCTATTACTGGTTGCATTCCAATTGCAAATTCTTTTTGTATCTCAACAAATGTCAGCTCTTTGAGATATCTTAGAAAATGAAAGCCAGAAGGCAGCTCCTTCAACTTTGGGCAAGGCCCAATAGTTAGCTCTTCGACAACAGGCAATGCTCTTTCATCTATTATCACCTGATTCAATTCAATTAAGCATTGAAGAGATTATCTCTTGAGTTTTGGAAAGCATCCTTTTCTAACATGCATTTTCTCTCTATTGTATCCTTCATAAAAAGCTAAATATAGTTGATTAGGTAAAGCTTGGAGTAATTGTAATGCATCATTCCCTACTCTCGACCAACAAAATCCAAGTCTAACCAAACTTGTTTGTCTGGCAATCCAATGTGGCAACTCATTATTTATTAATGGACCTAGTAGGTACATTATCTAAAGCAAAGGAGGAGGATTGGACATTGATTGTAAGTCCAAAAATTCCACCTCATTTACTGAAGAAATCTGCATTGGAGAACCATTTTCTCTTTTCAATTTTGTGATTCTTAATTTTCGCAATTGTGTCAACTTTTCAGATTGGCTAATCAAGTCCACTTCATCATCTACTTCAACATTCATAACTAATAGAATATACCAATAGATGATGCAGCTTAAGTAGTTTATTGATCTAAGTTGGAAGATCAGACACTTGAGATTCTTTCAAATTCAAAGTCTCAAGGTTGTATAGTTCACCAATGGACTTGGGCAGCCTCTTCATGTTCGTATTTTTTAGGCTCAAAAATCTCAAATGCCACAAATTTCCCACTTCTTCAGGAATACAGTCCATATTACGAGCTCCTTCAAAATCCAAATCCCTCAAAAGCTTAACATTTTCCATGAATGAACTAATCACAAACTTTGATAGTTGATTCACCTTCAAAACAATAATAGAATAAGTTTGAAAATCACTGCTACTACTCTCGAGACATTCTTTGAATTGTCATCAATTGAGATGTGTTGCTTCTTCCCTTCAAATTTTGATAATTCTATATTGAAACTTGATGATGGAAGCTTAACTCTCTCGATGGTGAAATAATAATCTCTCTCATCAAATCATGGACCCTACATTCCTTGACCCGTCCCGCGGTGCTAATCCATGCTACTTGAACCAAGCTTCTTTGAATAAGCTCAATCAAATACTCTTCTGCAACATTTTCCAATGTTCCACCTCGTGTTTCTTTTATAAAGCCCTCTGCTATCCAAAGATGATATAATCTCCATCTATGTATGAAATAATCCTCTGGAAATAGACTCAAGTACAAAAAACATGATTTGAGATGGTAAGGCAAATCATAATATCTTAGTGATAAAATTTTTGTGATATTTGAGAGATGCTGATGATTTGCTAAAGATGAACTAAGGCCATGGTAGAATTTTTTCCACTTTGGAACTGTCTTCTCTTTTGTTGCCAACACCCATAGTCACAATGGCAAGGGGAAAATCTTCACATTTTTCAATGATGGACTTAGACAACTCTTGCAGATCTGATGGACAACTTCCACCATTTGATTGGAACACCTTCTTACGAAAGAGCTCACAGGCTGTATTTTCAGGCAGAGCTAGGAGTTTGAAGACATGATAACATGGAGACTTGTTAGGAGAAGGAGCAACAGCTTCATTACGAGTTGTTACCATAATTATGCTGCCTTTATAACTATCAGGTAATGCAGTCTTGATGTATCTCCAAAAATTAATGCTCCAAACATCATAAAAAAACTACCACATATCTTTTTAGCAACAAATATGCTCTTAAACTTCTCGAGAAGCAAAGACTCGTCCATCTTGTCGATACCTTTCAATGCAGCAACCTTATTTTCTTCTTGGAATTTTTGTATCACAGTTCTGGCTTGTAGGATTAAGATATGGTGATCGAAGCCTTGCAATCAAAATGTTTAGTGGCATCTTCAGAGTCGTACACTTTCTTGGCAAGAGTGGTCTTGCCCAACCCTCCCATGCCCACCAATGAGATGACGGCATTTTTGGTCGTTCTCTCCACTAATAATCTTATCAATTTATCTTTAGGGGATTCAATACCAACAAGTTCAGCTTCATTAAGAAAAAGGGAAGCCACATGAGTGTCGTGCCATGTATTATGCATGACACTGCCCACTAGCTCTGATGAAAAGTTGAAGCTATATCTTTGAGGCTATATCATGGCATGCCTTTAATTTCTTGAGAGAGCAGATGATTTTATGCAAATAGCCATAATGATGTTGATGCAGTGCAACTCGAAGCATGTATTCATCAATGACATCCTCAACACGGAAAGCAACTTTTTTAACCTTCTTCAGCCAAGTGTTGATATAACTGTCTCCGCTTTTTTTTTTTTGGTGCAATCTTGCATCTGCATCTCTTAGGAATGATTTGATGGTCTCTAGTACAACTTTAACGTCTACAAGTTCTCTGTGGACATTCCTGATTAGTTTCACTTCTCTAGAAAGCAATATATCCAACTTGTTAATTGCCCATCCCACCACAGCTTTAGCCATTTTCTCCACTCTATAACTACATTATTACAAATGGATTATTTCTTATCGAACCAATAACATTAATACAGCATTATCAAGTATTCAAGCGGTGGACAAGATTCGAAAATACAACTATGTAGATGTTAAAATTCTTCTAAAATTTTTTTAAAATTAGTAGCAGGATCAAATTTAAATTAAAAATACTTAAATTATTGAAACTATATATGGAATTTAATTAAATAAAATTTTGGATTCTAAGACTCTCCTAACATTTTGAAAATTGACATGATTTTGAGAGAACATATAATTTCAATTTATTCCTAACATATAAAACAAAACCTTGTAACAATTGGAAAATGAATTTAGCTGTGTTATTCAAAGAAAAAGGAAGAGAGAGATCTGGAATTTAGGATAGCAGTAGAAGGTGTGTTTTGAGAATATTTCATTTGCAAATGACATAACTGAAAGTAGAATATGCAGAAACAGAAAGATGGAGTCAATGAACTTCAATTATCAAAATACATTTTAATGCTGCACATTTTAATAATCAAATATGCACTAAAATAAGATCAAAAGGGATCATCAAATCATGTCTATATACACTGGATTTAAACCTTTCCCAGCAATTAAAAGAGAAAGCAACTCAATTTTTACCTTTATCATTCACCAGCTTCATTCCAGGACCATTGCATCCAGTAGCTACTCCTCTTTGTATATACACTAACATCCATCGCAAAAATTCCATCATTTATCACACAATTGAATCAACCTGTAACAAACTGTAGCTGAAGAAGAAGTAGCTGGAGAAGGCCATGAGACATTGCTGGAGTAGTTCCCTCCTCCTAATGACGTGCTTCACTTTTTATAGATAATCCAATCTCCACAATTGATGTTTACGCTTGCAAACCACACCCCCTTCCTTTCAGTAATTAATAATTTTTCTGCTTCACTTATTATTAAAAGGGAAAAGATTTGTCTTTTTTTTTCTTCTTTATTCAATTTTTTCTCTTTATTAAAATTTTATTTTTTCCTTTTCTCTTATTTTTTTCTTTTTTCATATTTATTCTTTCCTTCTTTCTTTTTTATTTTTATTTTCTCTTTATAATTTTTTATTTCTCTTTTTT
>CATIWM010527628.1:0-21869 GCA_949671775.1 Mallotus repandus | reverse complement strand
AAACATTATTAAAATAAACAGATGAAAAATAAAAAAAATTAAATGAAGAAATAATAAAAAAATAAATAAAGAAAAGAACAAAACAATTGTAAACTAAAAGCTGGATAAAAAAGAATAAAAAATGAAAAAAAAAGTGAATGAAATACTAAAAGCAATTGATAGTTATATTTCTGGTTGGAAATTTATTTTTTCAATTGGAAATAAACAAACATGAAACAAATGAATAGTAAAAAAAATTAGTAATCGGTATAATAATTTTTCATCCTTGTTATTTCGTCCTTAAAAATAAAAATTAATAAAAATTATTCAATGAATAATCAAAAAAATAATAAATAAAAATCATATAAAATAAACAAATAAAGTCAAAATCAAAATAAAAGAGAAAGGACATGAAGATGAGAATGAATGCAGTATTGATTCCCTTAAAAAAGATGATTATCGTTGATGGAAGCTTGTGACTTTTATATTATTTGTGAGTTTTTAATTTATTTGAACCTAATTACGATAATGAACTAGAAGAAAAAGAACGTAAAAATTAATGAGAAAGGATGGTGTTCTTGGCTCACAGCTAAAAATTAGAAAGAGTAGAGAAAAGAATTGAACGTCCGGTCAGCTTCCTTTATGTAAAAAGAAAATCACGTATATATACACAACACCCTCTAACCTTAAATTGGGTACATGATAAAAAGCAAATTATTTACTTATTCATCTAATAAAAACCATATTTATCAAAAATAACAACCAATCAAATTAATAAATAATAATAATAATTAAAAATAATTACGGGACCGTACCTTCGATCGGAAATAAAAGATTTCCGATGGAGCCACTTTCAAATGAAGCTCTTTCGGCCAATAAAAAATTATTATTTTGGCCAAAAGTGGCAAATTTTGCCATTTTATGCATTTCAATTCGTTCGGCCAACAAATTAAATTTCTTTGGCAAATGGATTTAATTTGGGCCAAACTTGGCCCAATTCTTTTCTTTTTTTTTTTTAGTTTTTTTGAAATTTTTTAGAAAGGAAATAATTAAAATAAATAAATAGATAAATTAATAAAATAATAATAAAAAAATAAGTCCTAAAAATAATTTACAATCTAGTTCAAAATCAATAAATAAGATCCAATAAATCTTATATCACAACCAATTTTTATCATTGGGTCCTCTGTCGCATGTACACTCAAATCATGTAGAAATTGGGTGCTTACAATCTCCCTTTTGCTTTATGGGCATACAGAACAACTGCATGAACAATAACATTCCAAACTCCATTCTCATTAGTGTATGGATGCGAAGCAGTTTTACCAATAAAGATTGAGATCAAGTCTTTGAGGGTGGTTATGGAAGCCAAAACTCCTGAGAGTGAATGGGCACAAGAGAGATATGAACACCTTGTATCCCTGGATGAAAAAAGGATGGATGCACTATTCCACACTCAGATATATCAAAAGAGGATAGCTAGATCGTTCAATAAGAAAGTTAAGCCTGTGAAGATTAAAGCTAGATATATGGTATTGAAACAATTAAGGGCTATGGTGTTTGACCCAAGAGGGAAGTTTGAACCTAATTGGGAAAGGTCGTATTTCGTCAAGGTAATCTTGCTTAAAAGAGCTACAAAAATCTCAAATCTTGAGGGGAATGAGTTCACAGAACCGGTTAACATTGACTGCCTCAAGAAGTACTACCTTTAAAATAAAAGTAGAATAAAGAACTAAAAGTTCACTGCCTAGAAAACCTGAAAAGGCTGGTCAGGCAAAAATTAGGACATTCCCGCTGTTCAGAAAACCCGCAAAGGGCTAACAGGCAAAAATTAGGGAATAAATAGAAAAGAGGGATTCTGCTGATTAGAAGACCTGCAAAGGTCTAGTCAGACAAAATTAGGGAATTAAAAGTGAGCGAAAAATATTCAGTTAGAAAATTCAAATGGACTAACTGATAACGGGAGTTATGTTGTGTGATGTAACAAATGTACTCATTTTGGCCCTAATTTATGAATAAAATTAAAATGGAATTTATGTTTAAAATGCATGTTCTATCTTTATTACAATGTATAAGTTCTAGAAAGGAAAAGAAACCATGAAAGCTTGAAAACTAGATCTATGAGATCAATTTCAACTATATCCTTTGTTTCTTCTTTTGAGACTCATATAGTAGTGCTTGGGCTCTTTTGTATCTAGCAAATCCTAGTGGCTCTATAGTCTGCAATACGACCCAAGCATTATAGTCATCATCAGAGGTCATATCAATAGTGGGATTCAGATTCCACTCCAGAGTCCTTCGAGGCCACAAACTATTCGCTTTGTCCAGAAAATCTTGTCTCAAAGAAAAACCTTCAAAATTAGATAAAACTGCAATAATGAACTAACGACGTCCATACTGACATTAGAGGCGTGATGGAGAGATGAAAGTGGAGAAGCGCAGTCCTGGAATAGGAATGCAATGATAATATAAGTCGATAGTCACATACTTCAACTTCCACCAAGGACATGTCCAAGTGATCTTAGAATCTGCAATGTTCTTCATCCAGTTAACCCATTAATTAGTAGCATAAATGCCCTTCATCTTCAGGGGATGAGACTGTAACTAATGAGGCTGATAAATTGGAGGATTAGCAGGAGCATTGAGCAAGCTCAGCTTCTTATGTAACCATATCTGAAAAAGTAAAATAAAATAAAATAAATTGCTAAGTTGAAAACCCAAAAGAGCGGCTTAGGCAAAAATTAAGGCATAAAAAAAATAAAGAAAAGATTTTGGTTGCATACCTGAAGGAGAAGTAAACTACCAGAAAAGAATTCTTTATCCAAAGCTAGCAAAGGAAGTTATAGAGATCTAAACTAAACTTTACAGCTGAGAACAATTTTAAACTTTAACCAGAGAAGATCTCTTATATCTTATATCTAAAATTGTGTTCTGAAGAAGAAAGAGAATGAGGTTGCTATAAATAGAAGCTAAGAGGCTGGAGCTATAGAAGCACGGGATTTTGTAAAAGGAAACAAGCTATGTGGGATTGTCCTGATGTTCCTGTGATTGGTGAAGATTATAGCTATCCTTAGTCTTTTATGTGAGTGTGTCTTGACTTTAGTGAAAGTACTCCTACCAAGTCCTGAAAATGGAACTTTGGGCCCCAACCATATGGAGTGATAGATTGAAGTAGGATCTGCGCTAAAGCAGGAGGGGAATATTTGTCAAAAAGTTAAATTTTCTTGATGGCTGTCCGAGTAGATCCCAAATGTCATGTGTATGAGGATGACATGGAAAGTAAAAATTAATTAAAACCTTTTTTTTACATACCTTAACTTTTGCATGGGCTGTCTAAAAAGGATTTTTAACCCATCGGGCTATAGAGAAAACTTTAACATATACAAGGCTTTAAACAAGAATTACAAGCCCGAGGGCTTGATAGAAGGAAAAATTTTGAAACAATCATCTTCATTATCATTACCCAAATCCACTAAAGGTTCTAATTCTTCAGAAAAATTGGAATTGGAAGAAGAAGTAATCCTAAGATGCACCAATTATTGCATAATGCTGATGTACTCTTCTTTTATTCTAGCTACTACAAGGAGGGCATTAGCATGTGATTTTTGTGCAAGGAAGTTGGACTGAGAAGGAGACTGCTCAAGAAATCCATACTTATGAAGCCATGCTATTATTGCATATTTTGATAACTTTTCTAGAATTTTATAAGAATTCCACCACTTTACCTTGAATTTTCTTCAAAAAATTATCATTCCATCATTGAAATAGTAAACAAGATACCATTGGAAAACCCACGAAACAAAGAACTTTGAGCAATAAAGGCATAATAAAGAAAACTTTTTCTCAGGGGTAGAAGGTTTATAATGTGTTTTGAAGAGTTCAAAACCATTATGAATGTTTAGAGGAAGGATTTCAAGGATTAGGCCATAGCTATTCCACCACCTAGTAAACCAGGCAGGAAACTTAGAGATAACGACATGATCACTGAGGAAAAATAACTAGGAGTGGGTTCTGTTATTGTTTTGGATAAGGAAGGTGTTAAACCATGCCTGTTCATAATCCCAATAGGAAAATGAGCAGCCGCAGAAGTCTAATTTTATTTTGAAATTTAGGGGTAAAGCTTTTGGTTTGAACAGTTCTTGTCCCTATTTTGATGGGTGGATGACTTTAAGGATTTTACAGGTTGAGTAGGAGGGGTCAGGGAAGCCTTTATGAAAGAAGTGTTTAAACTCTGTAGAACCAGTGAATTCTAAAATTGCTTGGTAAAATTCTTGGGGTTTTGAAAGATCCCAAGGCTTATAAAACCAATTTTTTTGGAAAATTATTTTGCATTGTGATATAAGGATCTTTATGATAAAACCCATCTTCAATTGTCAAAATATCTTAAAAATTTTTTTTTTATAGAAAACAACTAGAAGCTTTAACTTTAGATTATGATAAAATGATTTATGAGCTACTTTGGGTAGCCACAAGATTTAAATCACTTTGAGAAAGGGTTTTTGAAGAGGAAGATTCTCCTTTCTCTAATTTTGAAACTAGTTAAAAAGCTTTACCTCAGGGCTTTAGGAGGCCCAGAATACTGGATTGCTCAGGTTCTCGAGGCTTTAAAGTGTTTTGTACTGCTTTAAGAAGTTTTGGGGTTTTTAAGATAAAATCAATCCATTGTTGGATTTGATTTGCTTTATTTGTTTTAGCATCTTCTAAAGTGACAATATCATACTAAGACTTTATCAGTTTTTCAGTAGAAAGAGGTTGGGAAACTTTAGTAGGGTAAACTTTATCAGGTTCAATTTTTCCTTTATCTTTCTTTTTGTGAACCATCTTTATTTGTTTTGTAAAAATTCTCTAGTAAGAAAATTTGGTAAAGAATTTTCATTTCCTTTAATAAACTCTATATCAAAATCAAAGATACTCAAAATAGCTTGCCATCTAGCAAAAATTTGTTTTGATGCACTATTTTGAACATCCTTTTGTAAAATTTCTTTAGCAGATTTGTAATCAATGCGAAGTAAAAACTTTTGATTTAGCAAATCAGATTGAAACTTTGCAATGCATAAAACAATAAAAAGAATTTCTTTTTTAATGGTGGAGTAGTTTTTCTTTGTGTCATTCCATTGTCCTGAAGTGTACTGTACAACTACTTCCCACCTATTTTGAACTTGCTTTAAAATTCCAACACATCCTAAGTCACTAGCATATGTTTCAACAACTTTAGGAAGACTGAGATCAGCTAGGTGAAGACATGGAATTTCAACTATATGTTTCTTTATTTGTTGGACAACTTTTGTATACTCTTCTATCCAGGGAACAAGGTTCTTCTTTAACCTATTATGGAGGGGCTTAGCAATCCTATTTATATTTGGACAAAAATCTAAAGCATAATTTAGGCTACCTAAGAATCTCTGCAACTAGGTCTTATCAAGAATCTTATTAGGAAATATGTTAGCAAATTCTAAGGATCTCTTAATTGGAACAATTGTGCCACCATGGATATAATGTCCTAAGATTCTGACTTTAGTTTGGAAAAAGGATATTTTCTTTTTAAAAACAACAAGACCACTAACTTTAACAATATGATGAAAAGTCTTTAAATGCATGAAATGGTATTCAATTGAGTTTGAAAAGATAAGCTCATCATTAATATAAACAATGCAGAATTCAAAGTAAGGATTGAAGATATCATTCATTATTCTTTGAAATTCTAATGGTGCATTTTTCAAACCAAATGACATAACATTCCACTCAGACTGTCTGGAAGGGATTGTAAAAGTGGTTTTATAACTATGTTTTTTATCAATTTATATTTGCCAAAATCCTGATTTCATATCAAAACTTTGAAAATACAAATGCAGAATGAAGCTTTTGCAAAAGATATTTTTTATTTGGGATAGGATACCTTATCCACTTTAGAGTTTTATTTAAAGGTTTGTAATTAATTACAAGCCTAGGAGTGCCTCTTTCTCGTTTTGAAGCTTTATTAACATAGAAAGCTGCACAACTCCAAGGAGGCCTGGATTTTAAGATTAATCCTTTAGACTCAAGGTCTTGGATTTCCTTTCTATAGTGCTGTTCTAATTCAGCATTCATCTGAATTAGTCTAGCTTTGGTAGGAATATTTTTCTCATCAAATCCGGACTTATAAGGTAAATCAACTATATGTTGTTTCCTTTTCCAAAAAGCATTTGGCAAATCAGAACAGACTTCTTCAACAATAGTTTTTTCAAGTTCAGAAATTTTTTTTTATCAAATATGATTGTAGTTATTGTTCAACTTTCTTAAAATGAACATTTTGCTTTAAAGCATTCAAATCAGTTTCTTTACCTTTTATCAAAGCATTTATCTCATTTTTGAAAATAGAATGGGCTTTAACAAAATTGAGATATCGAGTTTTTGGTTTTTCTAAAAAAGGAAAAAAGATATGCACTTTATCATCTTTAAAATTAATCCAGTTATAAGTGACTAGTTATGGAGTTATCACATTAATGAATGGTGTCCTTATAATCACCATATAATTGATATCAGAAACCAGAAGAAAAGAAGTTTTCAATAGAAATCCATTATTTAAAATACTAGCCTCTATTTTCCCTTTAATATGCATTTTTGAACTATTTGCAGAGGAAAGCTTTTCATAGGTCTGTTCTTGAAAACATTTTGGTACTACATTGGGTTTTATGCAACTTAAATAAGCTCTTATGTCAAATAGAGCAATGGTATGAAGTTGAAAATCTTTATCAAAGACAAGAGTAACTTTAACAACATATTTTCTAGGGGTGATTTGTGTTAAAGTACAAAGAAAATCATCAAGTACTTTATCCATATATTCTAAGGATTTAGGCTCTAAAATCTTTGTTTCATCACTATCACTAAACTTTTCAGCTAGTTTGGTGATAAGAAACTAAATTAGATCAGAATCCTTTTGCTATTTTAATTAAGACTTTATGGTCTTTATCTCAGCTAGAGTACTGGATTTCTCCTAAGGGTTTCTTACCAAGTTTCTTCCTATTCAAAATGGTAGTAAAATCATATATATAGGTTTTAATAGAAGGCAACTCAGTGGTTTTGGGTTCAGGTTCCTTTTTTAGAGATAACCTAAGCTGCTCTAGGTATTTTTCTGCACATCAGGGTCATTGATATGTTGGATGACATATAGAATCAATGTCTATTCTTTAGTAAGCATGTTTAGTCTTTTATCATCAACGATAGATTCTGACTCAGATTCTGAAGAAGAAGTGGTATGTATTTCATCATTATGAGGGTAACCTTTATCTGAGGAGTCTCTAGAGTTGGTTTCAGACTCAGAAGTTTCTATTAGTAAAGCTAAAAGATTTTATAAAGTTTCATCTTCTATGCTGAGTTCCTAAAGTTTTCTAGAGACTTTACAGTATTTAGAGATGTGTCCTTTCTTGCTATATTTGTAGTAGGTAACATCTTTTATACTGATTTTCTTAGAGCTGGGGACTTTAGCATTCTTGGACGATTTCCTATAAGGTTTCTTATAGTAAGATTCTTCAGACTTTTTCTTTATATGAAACTTTCTAGTTTTAGAAAATTTCTTGGATGAAGATTTCTTACTACGATCTCCTTTACAAGATTGCTTTTAGGTGTAACTATAATCAATTTGTTCATAGAAAGATCCTAGTTCCTATCTAGATTTCTTTAATTGCCACCTTAGATGCTTTTGGAGTTTCAAATCTTGACATATTTTAAGGCCTTTTTTGTGTAGTACTAATCAGCTCACCATAAGTAAGCTGGTCATAAGGGATGATATGGGTGTCAAAAGACTGTCTAATAGTGTTTATAACTCTTTCTCCTAAAAGGGTTGGGAGTCCTGCAATGAATTTCTCTTTCCAGAAAGGCTAGTTAGAGTCTTCCCTAAGCATAACTCTAGTAAGAAAAGTCAACCTATACCATTGGACGTCACTAAGCTTTTTACACCTAAGGTTTGATAGCATATCAGCATTTTTATCCTTCAGATGTGAGGAATCTCCTATAAAATACAATGCTATAGTCAATATCAAGGTAGACACTACATCTTGAATGGTGTTTCCTGAAGGGTCTAAAATTGGTAGACCTTCATCATTAATTTGGATAGCATACAAGATATCTATTTGTTGTTGGTTTGTGAGATGATAATCCCACCAACCTTTCAACAATCCAGAGAATCCTACTATGATAAGTTCAGCTACAGACCTATCAGAGGTTCCTATTTGGGTTTTATAAGCATTGGAGACCATTGTCATATGTTGGAGGGAATTTAGAATTTGATATTCTATCATTCCATCAATGTTCCATTCGTAAACAAAACTGGCACTGAATTTTGGTTGAACTAGAATGTTAGGCTTATCCCCTATTTCTAGTTCTGGTGACTTATTCTAGATATATCCTAGATGGTGGGGTTGAGCATTAGGCCAATGAAGTTTAGCAATTTTAGGAGATTGTTCCTGGAATGCATTATCTTCATATTAGAATTCAAAAAATTTATCAAGGACACTAACATTTTGATTAACAGACTGTGGTTTGTTAGGTTCTATAGGATTTGTAGACGAGGATGGACCTAATATGCTAACTTGTTCTCTTACAGCATCCAAGAAGTCAGATTTATTATTTTTGATTTCTTGTTAGGCACGATCTGGTCAGGTTTAAACATAGGGTTCTTTAATTTTTTGTCAGTTATTCCTGAGGGTTCTACAAGTTTCTGGTGTTGACCTTCTATCTTGGATAGCTGTTTACCTATGCTATTGAGATGGACATTGGTAAAATTATTTTGGGCTACTATGTTCTTTAGGTTTTGGGACTCACTATCCTAAAGCTTATTGTAAGGACAAACGTCTATGGTTTCATTTCAAAGGAGGATGCTCAGACTTTATGCTTTAACCATTGATTGTTTCCCAAACTGTTACCTTATTTCGGATAGTAACATGATTTAAAACTTTAAAAGGATAAGAAATATTATTTTCTGATGCATAGATTTCAAACCATGCAAAAAATAATATGTTAACTTTATTGTTTTGTACAAAATCATAAAAATGACTTTGGATTTCTTTTCTCTTCATGTTCTCTTTTCTAAATTATAAGATGCATAAAAATCTTGGTGCAAAAAGCTTTATCAGGAGTAAACTCTTTTTCTATGACATTCAGCTCATGGGCCAAGTGTGTGTGTGTGTATATATATATATATAATATACTTGTTAGATTTATCAATGACTTGAGAAAGCTTGCATAGATCTAATCCTGTTTAAGTTTGCTTATTGCCTTGCAAGTTAGATTTTATCTTTTTGTATGATGATGATGAGAATTAAGTCATATTGTGAGATTTAATAATGCTTGTTTGTGAGATTAGCATTGCTCGAGAGAGATTGTTTATCGGTTTATGAAAGCTTGAGGTGTGCAATAGAACTTGAACTAATCTATTATTTGGCTTAATGATAATGTGGTGTACCATTTCTCCAACAACATGCCTTTTCTGTTGATTATTTCTTTGCTATTTTGATTTTCAATACCCTTAATTACATTCTTTAGTTAGTTTGTTAGTTTAGTTATTTACTTGCCTTAAACGAACCACTATTGATAGCTCTAAACAAATATGATTGAGATTAATAGGTGTTTAGTCCCCAATCCATGTGGAAAATGATGCTTTACTCACTACTATATTACTTGATGACCTATGCACTTACGGTATGCATACAAAAATCCATCAAATTGGTGTAGGGCATACTTTAGCAATAGGTGCAAGTCTGATTTAGTGATAATAAAATGTCTGAGAGTTTTAATTCAACCATAATAAATGCTAGACATAAACCAATTATTAGCATGTAAGATGAAATTAGAGAGGCTGCAATGGAAAGGTTAGCAAACAACAAGGTTTTGGTTGAGAATTGGAATTCTGAATGGATTCCAACTTGCATGTCTACATTTCAAAAGAATAAGAAATATGCTTTGGGCTGTGAAGTGTTGGTCAATAAGGATAAGGGGTATGAGATTAGTGAAGGTAAAGACAAACATATAGTACTTTTAGAGAAAAAGCTTGGTACATGTAGAGCATGGAATCTTACTGGAATCCCATGCTCATATGCTATTTGTGCCTTTGATCATGCAAATACAGACCCTTTGAGTCTAATTTCTCATTGGTATCACAAGTCCTGCTACATTAATAGTAGCAATTAGAGGACAAGCTGCCTATGAATGGATAGAGGAAACGATATAATTTGTCAACAAAATGAGTTAAAATTATTGCTTCTAAAATATGTGAAGTGCAGTTCTTCGCTGTTCGTTTGTAACAAGAAGTTTGCATCTCAACGTTTAAAGAGATGATTATCAGAAAGTCTTTGCGTTTAAGGTAGGTTGATACAAAGAAAAATATGCACCTATTCCAACAACGCTAAAATTTTGGAAACAAAACTCATCTGAGCCCCTCAATTTCTGCTTAAACTCTAATATATATTTTTTTATCAAATTAACGAGTTGCTAGTAATTACAATTTATGGTAGAGGACTAAAAGTTTTTGGTTTTTTTTTTCTATTTCATTGTATTTACCTATGGTTATATTTGTGATTTTTTTGAAACATTTTATATTTAACAAATAAAATAAAATATAGTTATATTACAAATCTAACTATGAAATGTAATACATTATACACTCGGAGTAGATAATAATTTTCCTACATTAAGTATATAATATATCTCAAAAGAAAATTCACAATAAATTTAAAATTTAATTTAAATTGATATTATTTTTACAATTACTCTCAATATTTGAGAGTTGTAAAGGATTTGATTCATTTAAATCGAATTGAATCGACCCATAAAGAAAATAAAATTTTTTCAGCACTTATTTTTCCATATACAAAATTCAACTCAAAATTTTATATAAAAAGTTAAATTTTGTAATATTAAAAACAATAAATATTGATAATTTAAATAAATATTTAAATGCATAGCTTAAGATATGATTCTATTAAGGGCCAACAATATATACAAGTGAGCATGAGGATCCAATATGTCTTGTGAGAGTCAACAAATAAGATAGTGTGAGGGTTTTGAGCTATATATGGTTTCTAAACCTTACTGAATCTCTGATGGTTATAAGAGTTTTTATTATTTATGAGTTTGAGCTGGTAGACCATAAAGGAGATAAAATTTTTCTAATATCTTTTTTTTTTATATATATAAAATTTGAATGTGAGATTTTACAAAGGTACTCAAAATTTTTACTACTTAAACCAACAAATGTAAGTTTTGAAAAATCTCTTTTATGTATGGTCATATCACTAATTGAAATTGTGCTTAAATTTTTTTCCTTGTAATTTTTTTTATTGACATAAAATTTTTATTTTATGATTTTTTTTTTTTTAAAAAAAGTGATATTTATTGGAAAAAAATTTAGGCGTTAATTATGTAATTTTGCTAAAATTGTAACAAAATCAATGACAAAATTCGTAATTTTTCTTGACAAAATGTTGTATCTAGAAAACCTCGAAAATGAAAGCCTCATGACCACGTTTTTGACACCGTCATTCCTACGTCAAGCTCCACTCCTCTCTACAACATATATTTTCCATGTCTTTACGCTTTCTCGCTACTCATTGCAGTACATTCTGATTTCTGAACATCTTTGTCCTTATCCTAACATTAAAACTATGGATAATTGTTATTTTTTCTTCTGTTTTGGCCTGTTACATTACTTTATTTCTGACATTTGAAAAAATATTTATTTATCCCTAATATTTACAACAGTTAACACTCATTAGTTTCTCTGTCAGGGATGAAATAGTACACGAATTACAAATATCAAAGATGAATAAATATTTTTTCAAATATCAAAAATAAAATAATATATTAGACCAAAATATAAGAAAAAAATAGCAATTCTCCCTTAAAACTACAAACAGTCTCTGTAAAGTGTAAGACTTTCAAAACTACCATAGAACATACAAAATTCTATTAATTTTTTTAGTTTTAATATTTTTTATATGTTATTTTTTAAAATATTAAAATTTATTATTAGAAATAATTAAAATTTTAAAATATATGCTTGTTAAATATTAGATAATATCATTTTATAAATCTTATTAAATTAAATTTAATAAGTAAATAATTAAAATTAAAATTAATAATATTTATAAAATTAAATATAAAAAATATTAACATAAGAAACATTGAAAGAATTTTGTATATTTATTTAAGTACAAAATCTATTGAGCATGTAATAAATTATTATATTATAAATCTTGAAATTTCGAAAAATTAGATTATTATATAAATAAAAATATTAAAAGAGTATTGTACAATTATATAGTATTTTTATTAAGCAAAAAAAAAATAATGTTAAAAATATTGAAAAATAATAAGTTCTTTAAATAAAAATTCTATTAAAACTATAATATTGAATAGCGATAACATAAGGAAAATTCAACCCCCTATAATTAAGGGTCAAATTTAGAGTTAAAAGTTGAGTCGGCATGCTTCATATCATACTTAAATCCTGAAACCTTCTACAGATGATACGACTTGCGACCTGAAGCCTGTGGAGCGTAAAGGTCACCCACTTTCCACATTAACTCCACTAATGGAATGGTTCCTATTTTCTCTCTTACACGCTAGCATTACTGCCACTACTCCGAAAATCACTCTACAGTTGGTAACTACCCAGCTTATGTATAGAATCCTAATCTAATAAGGTAACCAACTCAATTCAATCTATTCAATTCCTTTCCACATCAATTACTTTACTAACTTCAGCATCGATGTGGGATCATAAGAGATCCCACCCTGACTTTTCCTCTTTTGCAGATAAACCAATCATACTCAAAGATCCCCATAAAAGTAGGAGCTCAAGGAGACCCCTTTTATCATTGGTGCGGTGAGCATGGACTTTTCAAAAAAATTTTGGCTATTTCCTTGACGCTACTATCTCATGGTAGAAAATTCCAACGATGATAACACTCAATCACCTATAGTGGATCCACCACCCAGAGGTTCTTCAAGCTAAAACGCTGATGATTCTTAAGCCGTTAAGGACAACATACCTGTATTGGAGACTACAGGGACAAGGACGAGCTGATGTCCATTCATCAAGATTTGTTGGCCTTGTTAAAATGGTTGATCAAGCAACGACCGCTACTAACGGCACATCGTTAGAAGTAAAAGAATCCCCAATTTTGAAATATTGTACTCGTCAGATGCAAAAAGATAAGACACCAATAACCGAGGTGGCAAGTCCGGTTATTTCTAGTGAAGATTCCTCATGGGATGAATTGAGCGAAGCTGACGAAAAGAGCCTACAGGTTAATGGAGGCAATGAAGAGGTGCAAAGCTTTGGCACCGGATGAAATTGATCACAATTTGGCTTACACCTCACCTTTAGCCAAACATCTTCTGGAGGTACCTTTTCCACCTAGATTTAAAATTCCACAGCTGGAATCTTATGATGGAACTTCAAATCATTGAAGTCCCTTAGCAAAATTCTGCACCATGATGCATCTCCACACTTCGGAAGAGGCCTTGTTGTGTAAAGTGTTTTCTAGCACTTTGAAAGATGTGGCTCAAGAATGGTACGTCGGGTTGAATGAAGGGTCTATAACCTCATTCTCCTAAATGGCAACCATGTTCAAAGCAAGGTTCATCACTAGCACTCCTACCAAAAAGGTGTCTGTGAACCTGCCAAAAATTATGTAGGAGGAAGGAGAAAGTCTGTGGAGCTATATCAATCGCTTCAATAAAGTAGTTGTGCAAATAGAAAACTTTAGTCATGCGAAAGCTTTGACTGCTTTACAGCAAGGCACCGGGTATGGCAAGTTGATAGATTCACTTTACCTTGATCCTCCTAAATGTTTAACTGAGTTGATAAACAGAGCATAAAATTTCATAAGGTTGGATGAGGCATGGCGCTCCTTAAGGCCACAAGGTCGTTTCCTTGATAAAAGACCTAGAGAAGATGATGGTAGGAAAAATCGAGAAGAAAGAAGGTGGAGTTAAGATTATAAAAGACATCTGTATCGACACAGTCAATACACCGCACTCAACACTTCTAGAGCTGATGTATTAATGTGGATTAAGAAGTTAGGAGATGATGTTCAGTAGCCCAAGAAAATGAGTCGTAGTTCAACAGGAAGAAGGGATCGGAATAGATACTGCAAATTCCACAGGGATGTCGGTCATGATACCAAAGAATGCAGGCAACTAAAAGAAGAAATTGAAAGGCTAGTACAGAGAGGAGCCATGAACATATTTGTTCGTTCTCAAGCTACAAGTGACAGGCGAATGATACATAATGTATCTACCGAAAAGGAGCCTAAAAAAGGTGTAAAAATAGAACCCCCATGAGTAATTAACATCATTGCAGGGGGATCCTCCCTTAAAGACCTCGCAATAAAATGCAAATGACCTGCAAGTGAAGTGATGTCTGTAGGCCTCAACAAGTTGCAACCTATAGCACCGGTCATATTCACTTTAGAAGATGGAAATAAGGTAACATCTCTCACATATATGCGTTAGTGGTTGAAGGTATGGTCGAAAAATTTGTATTAAAAAGAATGTTAGTTGATGATGGAAGTGCGATTAATCTACTAACATTTGAAGTGTATATAGCTTTGGGTTTAACTCATAATAAGCTTTGACCAGTATACACCCCTCTCATTGGGTTGGGAGGAAAATAGGTACCAATTGAAAGAGCTGCAGACCTGACTGTTGAGTTAGGAGATGAAGAGCATGTAAAGAGATTTAGGCTAGAATTCATGGTTATTGACATCCATTTCTCTTACAATGTAATCATTAGAAGGCCAATCCTCTATGATATAGGGGCTTGCACATCCATCAGGTATTTAATCATGAAGACATATACATAAACTGGAGTAGCTGTGGTTAGAGGAAATCAGAAAGCAGTAAGAGAAGCCTACCTGTGTATGCTGAAAGGTGCTTCATAATCCCTTATATTGGAGACTTTAGATGTGCCAAAAAGAGTTAACACTGCCACAGGTAAAAAAAATTTCATTGGTTTATTTTTACAAGAGCACGTGAGAGATCAAATTCAAGAGATCTTAAAGGCAAATGAATCAGGGTTTGCCTGGGACCCATATGATATCACAGGTATAAGCCCATATCTGATATGCCACAAGTTTAACATTGATCTACAGGCTATACCTATAATCCAGAAAAAATGAAATCATGCCCTTGAAAGGCAGACAGTCATATCTGCAGAAATTGATAAGTTAAAAAATGCAAGCTTCATAAGGAAAATATTTTACCCTCAATGGTTGGCTAACGTGGTACTGGTCAAAAAGCTTAATGAAAAATGGTAGCTTTGTGTTGATTTTATAGATCTAAATAAAGCATATCCAAAGGATTGTTATTCTTTTCCTAACATAGATCAACTTATTGATTCTACCGTAGGTCATGAACTCTACAGCTTTGTAGATGCATCTACTGGATATCATTAAATCCTAATGTGCAAAGAAGATCAAGCCAAAACAACCTTCATAACTGATAGAGGCATATATTACTATCAGGTCGTGCCTTTTGGCCTGAAGAATGCTGGAGCCACTTACCAAAGATTGGTAAACAAGATCTTTAAAGACATGATAGGAAGATCTATGGAAGTTTATATAGATGATAGGATCATCAAGCGTTTGAAGGTGGAAGACCACGCTAATGACATGCATCGAGTATTCGAGGTGCTCTCAAAACATGGGATGAAATTGAACCTAGAGAAATGTGTTTTTAGTGTGAAAGAAGGAAAAATTTTTAGGCTTTATGGTGTCGCAAAGAGGCATAGAGGAAAATCTAGAAAAGATCCAAGCCATCATGAACATGACACCTCCAAAAATAATTAATGAAATCCAATAGTTGAATGGAATGATTACAGCCTGGGGAAGATTCATTAGCTGTTCAGTTAGAAGGTGCATGCCTTTCTTCCAGACATTAAAAGACTTAAAGAACTTCAAGTGGACAGATTAATGTCAGCAAGCTTTTAAAGACCTGAAAAAATTCCTCAGCTCCCCACCTTTGTTAAGCAGACCTAATCAAGGTGAAATCTTATATTTGTATTTATCTGCCACTAATTATGTTATTGCTTTGGTGTTGGTTAGGGAGGAAGAAAATGAGCAAATGCCCATATACTATGTGTCTAAAGTGTTAAGAGGTGCTGAACAATGGTACCCAATTATTGAAAGGATAGCATACACAGTTGTGACATTAGCAAAAAGACTTAGGCCTTACTTTCAAGCGTATACAATTATTGTTAGAATGGGTGTGCCATTGCGTAAAGTGTTGCAAAAAGCTAAAACCTCTGGAAGACTTATAGAATGTGTAATCAGGCTTGGAGAATTTGACATTCGATATGAGCCAAGGAAAGCATTAAAAGCCCAAGTCCTCGCTGACTTTGTGGCAGAAATGTCAGAACTGTAAAAAGAAGCCATATAGCAGCAGGTAGTAAATAAACGAGAGTGGAAGCTTTATGTTGATGGAGTTGTAAGAGCAAAAAAAGCTGAGGCATGCATTATTCTCCAAGGACCAGTGGTCAAACTTGAACACATGGTATGTTTAAACTTTCTTGCCACCAATAATGCTGTAGAATATGAAGCTTTCATTGTAGGGCTATCTATAGCTAAGGAGGTACGTGTAGAACGCTTGGAGATACATTCTGACTCCCAACTTATGGCTAACAACATAAAAGGAATTTTTTTTGCAAAAGAGCCTTATATGGTAAAATATTTCATAAAAGTTAAACAATTATTATAGGAAATAGAAGAGGACGCAGGAGAATGGACCTTGGAACAGATACCCAGGTCAAAAAACATGGAGGCGGATACTTTGGAAAAAATTATAGCTTTAAATGCACAGCCTCCCGTTGGTGCCCTTAAAGAAGTCCTGTGGCACCTAAGTACAGAAGAACAACAAGTACTTATAACAGATACAAGAGATAATTGAATGACTCCAATAATCAAGTTTTTTGTTTGAAGTTACTCTCCCTACCAAAGATAGGGAAGCGAAGAAATTTATTCAAAAATATGCTAACTATTCCTTTACTGATGAAATTTTATATAAAAGATCTTATAACCAACCATGGTTGAGATGTATTTCCACAGATGAAGGTGTCTATATTTTAACAGAAATACATCAAGGCATATGTGGAGCTCACGAAGCTGCAGACTCTTTGGCAAGAAAGGCAGCTTTATAATGGTACTTTCTCCCTACAATGCTCAAAGATGCCAAAGAGTTGGTCAAAAGGTGTCAAAAATGTCAAAGCTTTAGCAAAGTTATGCATCAACCTACAGTAAATCAATGACCCATTGGTAGCGCTTGGCCTTTCGCCCAGTGGGGTATGGACATCTTAGGTCCTTTCTGGATTGCCACAGCTCAAAGGAAATTCCTGGTAGTAGCCATAGATCATTTCACCAAATTGGTAGAGGCTGAAACTTTAGCTACTATTACAAAGGTAAAATCAAAGACTTTGTTCATAAAAATATCATTTGCAGATTCAGTATATCTCATGTATTAATCACAGATAATGGAAAGCAAATTAATTGTGAGACTTTCTGAGATTTTTGTGATGATCTCAATATTGAGTTACGTTTCTCTTCTGTAGCCCATCCATAAACTAATGGAATGGCAGAAATTACTAATTGAACCATCCTATAAGGCCTCAAGAAAAGGCTTAACCAAGCTAAAGGTTTGTGGGTCGATGAACTATATAGTATGCTGTGGGCTTACAAAACTACACCTTAATCCTCCATAGGTGAAATACCTTTTTCCTTGACTTACGACACTGAAGCAGTCATACCTGTGGAATTGGAAGTTCCCAATTACCTAATCATGCATTTTCATGAGCTACAAAATGAGGAAACCCTAAAAGTCAACTTAGATCTTTTAGAAGCAAAATGAGAGCAAGTTGTAGTTTGAATGGCAACTTATAGGCAAAAGAGGCCAAAGTACCACAACCAGAAGGTCAAGAAAAGATGCTTTTCTGTAGGAGACCTAGTGATGAGAAAAATAAAAATCACAAAAGTAGATGTAGGTACTGGAAAGTTAGGAGCAAATTGGGAAGGCCCCTATAAGATTGTAAAAGTGGTTAGACCAGGTACTTATAAACTGCAGACTATTGAAGGCAGAGACCTGCCTAGAACTTAGAATGTGAAAGACCTTAAGAAGTTTTTTCAGTATGCTTTAGTAGTTTAATTTTTTACTTATTTTCTTTTCGACTGGTGAGAGCAACCTATAGTACTTTTTTGAATTCCCTAAAAAGGTTGTTTAAACCTTATAGTTGCTTTGAATTCCCTAAAAAGGATGCCTTGTTCCAAAAGTCCTAATGTAAATACTTTGATTATTAATAAAAGTGTCTTCCTTTCACCTGTTGAATATTTATGCTTATGAAAGTATCTTCCTTTCACATATTGAACATTTATGCTTATGAAAGTATCTTCCTTTCATCTGTTGAACATTTATGCTTATGAAAGTATCTTCCTTTCATCTGTTGAACATTGTTGCATATGAAAGTATCTTCCTTTCATTTGTTGAACATTTATGCATATGAAAGTATCTTCCTTTCACCTATTGAACATTTATGCCTATGAAAGTATCTTCCTTTCATCTGTTGATCATTTATGCTTATGAAAGTATCTTCCTTTCATCTGTTGAACATTTATGCTTATGAAAGTATCTTCCTTTCATTTGTTGAACATTTATGCTTACTAAAATGTCTTCCTTTCATCTGTAGAATATTCATACTTATTAAAAAATATCTTCCTTCCACCTGTGGAATATTTGTATTTTTCTGTATCTTTCATTATTTATAATGAGAGTATTTACCTTTCATCATTATCACAAACATATGAAAGTACTTCCCTTTCATTTTTATTATGAAAGTGTATTTCTTTCATTATGAAAGTACCTTCCTTTCATTATTATAAAAGTATCTTCTTTTCATTTTGGATTTTTATGAAAGTACCTTCCTTTTATAATTGGTCTGCAAAATACTTATGGTTGTATTGCTCAAGGTAAAAGTACACTGTAAATGAGTGGAAGTAACTTTACCGTCGTAGGTAATTGCCTTCGAGTATCTAAAGCTCCTTGTGCGCACATGATTAAGCCACCATGGGTATCTTCCCCATGAGACTAAAAATGTTTTTAATGAGCATAAGGAAAATAATTGGCCAAACAACAGACCAATAAATGTGCATATGCAGTTAAAAATAAAACCTATAAACATATTCTATATTGCATGCATACCATAAATTTATTGCAGATATAAATTTATTATAAATATGCTATAAGTCTAAAAGCACATTCAAAGCATAAATGTTCAAAAGCATCAGGTACGTCGCACCAATAAAAACATCAAACTAGTGGCATGCAGAAAACCGTAAATACTATTCATAATTTTAAAAACAAAAATAACATAAATCACAGGTCGGGATTGTTGCCCGAATCAACATCAACAACATCCTTGTTGATATTTTCTGTAGCCTCCTCTTTGTCTGGGAGATCAACATCATCCACAAAGCCAAAATCAGCGTCTGGAAAACAATTTTGGCATTCAAAAAAAACTTTGTTTTTATAATCTTAAAGTGTCTGCAACAAATGTTCTGTAGCTGCTGCCTCTTGGCGTTTAGCCCAATCTCGCTCCTGTATTAAAAAAACCTCCCTCTTTACAAAAGCGTTAGCTTTGTTAGCAATAGCAGATAGCTCCTCCTTCAAGCATTTGATCATTTTTCATAGATCAATTTCAGTTAATAAGGTTTTATCATTCCTCCTGCTATATTCATCCTTTTGCTCATTTAGAATTGTGGTAAGCTCACCAATATGATTTATGTATGCTTGTGTCCTTTCAACAAGTAAAGTTAAGGAATTTAACACCTGCGATTATGGAATACCATCAAATATATCTATATACACTACATTTTAAAAAATAAATTTGGATAAAAAGGTAAACATATTATAACCTGAAGAAAATGGCTTTGTCCAACCATTATCAAATCTGCATCCTGTTGAATAGTAAGCTTTGACTTGTCTTATGGCAACATAGAAAAAGCTGAAATAGCACTAGCGATAGGACCATGTAGACATAAGCATTTACACCATATTGCTTATGAAGTGAAGAATGTAACATGGGCACCAAAATGACTGCAGCACCAGAACTCTCATAAACCTCCATCTTTTGCTTCTTTGAAAGAGGCATAGTTAAAGGCAACTCAGCTGTAGGATTGGAGGTAACATCATGAGGGCTCGTCAAAACTCCTAATTTTCAGAGGTTGTCTTCTCAGAATCCTGAGGAACTTGGTACTGGCACACGTGACACCAGAAGTATTGCATACCTTCCGTAGCTTATTCAAGTTTTTGTAATCCATATCTACGGGTAAAATACCTGATGAATATAATGAAATTAATACACTTACACAAAAAAATAAAGAGAAGAAATAAAAATACCATCATTAGAAGGGCAAATTTTCTTTTTCCCCTTCACTGGTACTCTTGTAATACCAAGAAGAATTTTTGACTCGACCAAAGCGCAAGCATCTATAAGTCTGGGTTGAGATAGCTTCATGAAGGACTCAACAACCTTTGAGTCTCCTTCTTCTAATACAAGCTCCTTCCCTAGGTATAGGATGAAGTCCATCTATTACTAAACCCCCAATCATCATAACTTTCTAAGATAAAAAACTTTTCCATCCAACGCTTTTGAGTATAAGGAAGTTTGATAAAAAGACCCTTGTAACGGGGCAATAGAGGGGGAATCTCTCAATCAACCAAGGTGTAACACTTTAATTATCTTATAATTTAGGGGAATGTAATGTTCTACAGACAATTGGCATAAAGCTACCACTATTCTCCAACTATTTGCATTTAACTGACTTAATATGAGATTAAATTTTTTCAAAATATAAAGATAAAAAAGGTCCTTAGGAAATCTAACACCATGTCACAACCCAAATCTGGGAGTCATGAACGGTGCTAGGGAATGGGAATTCACATGAATCCAGAACCCGTAGCAAGCCTTAAACATAAACACTTAACATAACATAAATATGCTTCAGAATTAAAAACTTTTCATAACATAAAGAAATTCTCCAATATCATATCATAATAAAATATTTTTACAAAATATTCAAGTACACAACCTGAAACAATGTTATTAAAACGTACTACAACCAGTACAAAATTTTATTGCAACATCTAACAAATACAAGGAAAGGATAGTTTAAAATTTACATAAAGCAACCGATGAAGAAAGAGTCTGACGAAGAGGATAACTAGGGGAGGTCTGAAAAGATAAATCCTGAAAAATAATTGAGGGGGATCGGACCTCATTGAGTGAATTATTATTATATATATGCATGCAGCCTAAAGGTACATTCACTCAACTATTTATAATAATATTTATATATTTATTTTATTTATTTTATACATGCATTTCACACAAATGCTCAAAATAATTTTTATATCAATACAATAAATGAAAACAAGTGGAAGATTGAAGCAGAACCCTAAGAATGTCTGAAATGTCAACACTGAACCTCACTGGCCATCGGGCCCACTTAAATCCAATACTATTTCTCTTTTCAAAATTAATAGTGGATCGGCCCCGAGACCCTAAGGTCGATCGAGCTACAACAGTCTCGCTGTCGGCATGACTGGCCCCAAGACTCCTAGTCAATCAAGCTTCTGCAGCCACACCACTCTCTATCAACAAATCTCAATAGTCAATCAATTTGTTTATTATATCTCACATCAATCAATATATCAAATCCTAGCATCTATTATACGATTGGGCAACAGTCCTAGTGTAGCCCACTAAGTAGCACGTTTTACTACTGTCCTCCAAAAATATCAGATCACAATAATAATTCATATCAACAATAAAAACAATATCCAAGTCAAGAACATAATTTTCACATTAT
>CATIWM010527577.1:0-18341 GCA_949671775.1 Mallotus repandus | reverse complement strand
TCTTAGGCCACGTGGTATCCAAAGATGGCATTCAAATGGATCCTAAGAAGATTGAAGTAGTTGCAAAATGGTTGAGACCTACAATAGTCACCAAAGTGAGAAGTTTTCTGGATCTAGCCGGCTATTACAGGAGATTTGTTAAGGATTTCTCTAAGATTGCAGTGCCTTTAACAAGGCTAACTCAGAAGACTGACAGATGTGAAGAGCACTTCCAATTGCTTAAGGACTTATTGACTTCAACTCCAGTATTGACTTTACCTTCAGGGAGTGAAGGGTATACAATGCACTATGATGCTTCTCGAGTAGGACTGGGGTGTGTATTAATGCAGAATGGGAGAGTAGTTGCTTAAGCTTCACGCCAGTTAAAGAAGCACGAGCAGAACTACCCCACCCATGATTTAGAAATGGTAGTTGTGGTGTTGTCTTTGAAGATATTAAGGCATTATTTATATGGTGTAACTTGTGAAATATACACCGACCACAAGAGCTTAAAGTACATCTTTCAGTAAAGAGACTTGAATTTGAGACAAAGGAGATGTATGGAACTTCTGAAAGATTATGATTGCTCTATTCTTTACCATCCTGATAAAGTGAACATGGTAGCTGACGCACTGAGTAGAAAGTCAGCAGGCAGTCTTGCACACATCAGCACAGAAAAGAGGCCAACCATTAAGGAGTTGCATGAGCTGATTGATAAGGGGTTACAATGGAAGATAACCAAGAAATGTCTTTTAGCTCAATTCAGAGTACGATCAGTGTACTTGGATAGAGTTAAAGCAGCTCAGAGAAGAGATCCACAGTTACAGAAGATTATGTTTGAAGTGCAACAAGGTCAATCCAGAGACTTTGTAATTGAAAGTGAGGACATGTTGCATTTGGGCACAAGGTTATGTGTACCAGATGTGGATGAATTAAGAAAAGAGATTATAGAGGAAGCCCATTTTTCTACTTATAGTATTCATCCATGTTCTACAAAGATGTATCATGATTTGAAAGATACATATTGGTGGAATGGGATGAAGAGAGACATTGCAGAATTTATGTCCAAGTGTCTTACTTATCAATACAAGAAGTTGGAATATCAGAGGCCTTCAGGACTATTACAGCAGTTGCCCATCCAAGAGTGGATGTGGGATATGATTGCTATGGATTTTTTAGGTGGTTTACCTCGTACATCAAGTGGCTATAATGCTATTTAGGTGATAGTTAACAGATTGACAAAGTTAGCTCACTTTCTGCCAATTAAGAAGACGTACTCTACTAACAGGTTAGCAAGATTGTATGTTAACCAGATTGTTTGTCTTCATGGAGTACTAGTGAGTATAGTGTCTGACAGAGGAGCCACTTTTACTTTAGTCTTTTGGCAAGAATTACATAAGGCTTTGGGTACAAGGTTGGACTTCAGCATAACTTTTCATCCTCAAACTGATGGTCAGTATGAAAGGACCATTCAGACTTTGAAGGATATGCTTCGGATGTGTGAGATGGATTTTGGTGGTCAATGGGACGTACACTTGCCATTAATTGAATTTGCATATAACAATAGTTATCATGCAAGTATTGAAATGGCTCTGCATGAAGCACTGTATGGAAGAAAGTGCAAATCGCCTTTGTGTTAGAAAATTGGCAAGAGATAGTTGACAAGACCGAAATTGGTGCAAGTGACTTCTGAAAAGGTACACATCATTCAGTAGAGGTTAAAGACAGCCTTTAGTAGACAGAAGAGCTATGCAGACCCTAAGAGAAAGGATGTGTCATTCTTTATTGGAGACTTGGTGTTTCTTAAAGTGTCTCCAATGAAAGGAGTGATGAGGTTTGGTAAGAAGGGTAAGTTAGCTCCCAGATATATCAGACCCTTCGAGATTCGATCAAGAGTTGGCAAAGTGGCGTACAGACTGGTGTTACTGCTAGAGTTGTCATGGATTAACCTAGTGTTTCATGTCTCGCTGTTAAGAAAGTATGTTTCTGATCCTTCGCACGTTCTTCAGCATCAGACAGTGGAGCTCAACGAAGATTTGGAGTATGAAGAGTACCCAGTGGCGATAGTGGGTCTACAAGTTCGATAGCTCCGCACTAAAGAAATTCTGATGGTGAAAGTGCTGTGGAGCAACCATGTGGTGGAATATTGCACGTGGGAGACCAAGGCAGTGATGCAAGTGGCATATCCCTATCTTTTTAATTTGTAAAAATCTTGTATTCCTTTTATTTATTTAAAATTTAAGGACGAATTTTTATAAGGAGGGAAGATTGTAAACACCCGAATTATTTTTTCTTAAATTATAAAATATATTTTTGAGACTTGCAGTGTTAATAAATATTTTATTAAAATTGAGATTGTTATTTAGAGAAATTAATTTGAATTTTGGAGTTGAGAATTAATTATTATTTTATAAAAGTGTGTAAATTTTATTTTAATAAATTGTTAACTAAGTGTTACTTTATATTTTATTGGGTATATTTATTTGGTTGAGAGATTGGTGGTAAATTAGTATTTTATTATTATTATTATTAAAAAAAGTCAAAATAAAAAATTTCGGGATTTTCTTTCTTTTTCCCTTTCTTTTTCTGTTTCTTCTTCTTCTCCTTCTTCTTACCTTCTCTGCCATTTCTGACAGACCACCACCATCGTCCATTGCCTCGCCACCGTCGCCAGTCACTATGCCTCACCGTCGCACCGTCCAGCTTCCAACCGCATTCTTCTTTCCCTCCCGTTTTCTTCTCATTCGGTCGGTTTCCTCTGCTTGTGGCCAATGGCAATTTCGGCGTCTCTAGCCCTCAAATTTGAGCTCTATCTCTTTGTCTCAAAGTGGGCTTCTCAATTCCATAATTTGTTTAAGGAATTAACTACGGTAAGCCTCTCAAATTTGAAATTTTCAATTATAGGTTTTTAGGTTAAATTGTAAGCTTAAGCTTGATAATGATTTTATTAGGTATAGGTGCTTTAGGATTATTTGATGTTGAGGTTATGAGCTATCCATTGATAATTTTTATATATTTTTCTGAAATTATTTTCGGAATTGCACTATTCCAAGTTCAGAGTTATTGTTCCGGTACTGTTCCAAGCTTGGGGAGATTATATTTTTAATAAATTATAATGATTATTTTGGGCAAATTTTGTGAAGAAAGTTTATTAAAATTATGTATAGAATTTTTATTATAAATTTTTAAATGTTTATGTGAAAAATGAATTTTTGGAAAAATTAGTATAAATTAGTAAATTTTATATTTTACTTTAAATTATTGTTAATTAAAATGTTTTAGACAGTATTTGAGTAATTTTTGGAAAAATTAGTAGTAAAATGTTAATTTTCAATAGATTTCTTGTAAAGCGTGACATCAGCCTGTGTCAAAATTATAGTTTTAGATTAGTTATGTCTTAGATCGAGTTAATTCCTTCATTTCATGAATTTATTTATTTTATTTTATGAGCATATTTTAAATAAATATTATTTATTTTAGAGAACTGCGGGGCATGAACTGTAGCACCAGGGCAACAGAGAACGCGTTGCCCGACATGCTCAACCAGTGAGTTAATTTTATGAGATGTGTGTTGTGTGTGTTTCTATATATTTTCTAGTAATTAAAAATAAAGCATGTTTAAAAGAAAAATTATTCGTTATGTTTTATTATTGATTTAATTATTTATTTATTCATTATTTAATAATTTATTTATTTGATTTAATTAAATATAACTTGAATTGATTTGGAGATAATGGTAGAACATGGTACCTAGTGGGTATCACTAGGACCACATGCGCACGGGTAATATCTCAATATGTGATTAAAATGTGTATGGTTAGATCTCGGTGGAGCTAGTGCTCTCGAGCCGATAAAAAGGAAGAAAAAGGAATGTAACTCAGTTGATGCATTGCTCTCGGGACATCCATATGGAATAAGTGAAATGACTATGGCAGTAACTCGGTTGATGCTTTGCTCTCAGAACGGCAGTCACTTGGATTAAGAGAGCCAAATGACTATTAGAATAATGGTTTAGGTGTTCTACCAGGTTTTCCACCAAAAAAAGTATTTTAAATATTTTATACGAGGATTTCATATTAAATTGATTTAAGAAGTTTTAAAGAGACTTGATATAAATATTATCGAGAAAAGTAAATGATTTTAATAATTATAATTATTTTGTTCTATATTGTTGTAAAAAGGGTTTTAACAAATGGTTTTAAAACCAGCATGCATTTTATAAATTTGATTTACTCAGTGAGGTCTGATTCCCCTCAACTTATTTTTTTTCAAGACCTTACAGTCTATCTTCTAGTATTCCTACTTTGCGACGAGTTCGTTCTTCACCTGCTGCACTATGTATGTTAATTTAATTTAAATACTGTGTAACTAAATTCTAGACACCACAGTAGTAAATTCCAATATGTATTATTGATATTTTGTATTGTATCTAAATTGAAATATTGTATTTTAAAAGAATATTATTTTATGCTTTTATTATATTGTGCATTTATTATGATTTATTGTTAAGAGTATTGTTTTTATTCCGCGAAAATTTTTTAAGGTTTGCTAAGGATTTCAGTTACTTTATGTATCCCCATTCCCTATTGCCAGTCACGTACCCTTGGTTTGGATCGTGACAGTATTATGTTATATTATGTTGTGTCAAGGGAGTAGAGAATTGTGTTTCCATTATTTATGATTGCTCCATCTTAGAATTTTGAAAGCCAATTAATTGGTATTTTTGTTGTCGATTGATAATGGTTGTAATCCCTTTTTTTTTAAGAAAAATAGAAATATCATTTACGGGTATCAGAAATAAGAGCATTACAAATAAAAGGATGAGGAATACCTTCCCACTCCTTGAAGCCAGACACAGAACCTAAAGCTCTAGCTAGCAAGTGAGCTACAATGTTTGCTAATCTTTGTGCAAAAACAATCTTACAATCAATAATCTCTTGCAACAGAGATTTACAATCATCAATAATTAGACCTAAAATATAATGATTTTGTTAAGAAGTCTAAAAAGATTGCACCGGTTCTAATGCATCAGACTCAATAATCACATTGGCTAAAGAATGCCTTTTCAGCCAACTAAGGAGTTCACACAGACTTAGAGCTTCAGCAATAAAAGCGTCTGTAGGGCCAAAGCTGCTCCCACAACCTGTTGCACACATAACCTGCTGCACAGAATGTGCCTTCATCATTCCTCATGATCTAACCAAACCCAACCTTGCCTTAATTTGCAATGACTGCACCATCCTTATTGCATTTGTACCACCTAGCTGGCAGCCTTTTGTAATGAATCAGCCCCTCGTCGTTGCTTGGAAATGGAGCATCGAGAGAAAAATGCTGAGCAGACTGCCATTGGAACAAAAAAGAGCTGACCTGGTTTATCAAATGAACAACTGATTGACGCTTGTTATTCCATAAAACTTCATTTCAATTTTGCCACAGTCCCCAAGAACCATACATACAATTTGAATTTTGTCCACACAAGTGAGCTAAAAGATGGACAGACACCAGTCGAAAAAAGATACCAACACATTTTGGGGAAGCTACACACCAATTAGACACCAGACACTCATAGCAAATAGACAAGACACAAAAGCATAGTTTAAAGCCTCCACCGAACTTGAATAGATAGGATAAGAAGGATCTACATCTACCTTTCTTTTAAGAAACTCTTGTTTTCTTTTAAGAAGGATCTACATCTACCTACTGTATTTTTTAATTCTTGTTCTCCATCCTTTCGTGGATGAGGTGGTGCTTCATCCCGAGGTCATGGTTGTGGTTCCTCTTATTCTCAGCCACCCTCTAAGCCTTCATCAACATTTGCTGCTTCCCTACTAATTACCAATACTGAGCATCTCACTTTTCATAATTGTAATGGGATTGGGCATGTTACTAGAAATTGCTCTTCACTAAAAATTCATCGACAACCTTGACCTTTCCCCACCAGACCTTCCTCAAATATGGTTGTCACTTCTTCTCCAACTCAACAGTGGATTTTGGACTTCGGTGCAACCAATCATCTCACACATGATCTTGATAACATAATTCATCGAAAAGATTATACTGGCCCTGATGATATCACAATTAGCAATGGTAAAACAATTCATATATCTCATATTGGTTACTCTCAAATTTGTTATCATACTTTCCTTTTTCATTTGAATGATATTTTACGTGAACCTGATGTTTGTAGCAATCTTTTGTATGTTTCTTCTTTTACTAATGCTAATCAAGTTTCTGTTGAAATTTTGCCCTCTTATTTTGAAATCAAGGATATCCCCATGAGGAGATTACCACTTACAGGCCTGAATAATGGAGGTCTTTATTCCTTGGCATCCAAATTGACCTTATCACCAACCTCTCCACGTGCTTTTCTCTACTCATTATCCACCTGGCATGCTCGTCTTGCTCATGCTTCCATTCCTACAGTTCATCAAGTTTTGTCTCGGTCTAAAATTGAGTCCTGTAATAAGACGTTCTCTTTATGTCATGCTTGCTCTATTAGTAAGAGTCACAAGCTTTCTTTTACTAGGTCTTCATTCAAATCTTCGAAACCCCTGGAGTTAATTTGTTCTGACTTATGGGGTCCATCTACCTCTGCTTTAATTGGTGGCAAGCACTATTATGTTATTTTTTATGATCATTATAGCAAGTATTGCTGGATTTATTTTCTCAAATATAAGTCCGAGGTTTTAAGTACTTTTATTAAATTCAAGCATGTTGTGGAAATTTTTTTGATCATTCCATTAAAATTTTCCAATCAAACTGGGGTGGTGAATTTCAACATTTAACTAATTATCTCAGTGAAAATGGCATTACTCAACGCAATTCCTGTCCTTACACTCCGAAAAAAAATGGTTGTGTTGACCGTAAACATAGACATATTGTTGAAACTTGTCTTTCTCTTATGAATCATTCATTAGTTCCTCATGATAATTGGACAGATGCATTTGAGACTGCTTTATATGTCATTAATCAACTACCCATACCTCTCCTTGCCAAGCAATCCCCATTCACAAAATTATTCAATCAAGCTCCTAATTATCATGAGCTTCGAATTTTTGGTTGTCTTTGCTATCCATGGATGCGTTTTAAATCTCACTTAAAATTTACACCTTGATAATCTAAATGTGTTTTCCTTGGTTATAGCAAAATTAACAAAGGATACTATTGCCTTGATTTATTTACTCACAAAATTATTATCTTACGTCATGTGATTTTTGATGAACACATATTCCCTTTTCAAAAAGGACCAGATGATTGTGTTGCACTACCATCCGGATCACCTAATGTTGACTTAACCAACTCTACACCTTTTTATCCTATTTTATCGACACTTTCACCTTCTCCTCAACCACCCAACACCCCAAATTCTATCTCTCCTTCATTACCCAATAATTCAATTGTACCACCTGGTCAAAATACTCACGTCTAGGGATGAGCATCGGTTGGTTTGGTTACAAAAAGGCTGAAACCCATCAGTTGTAAAGAGGGTATTTCACAGACCGAACCGAATTGAATGTACTAGGAAAACTGTCTCGGTCGATTGCTGAAAACAGTCGGTTATTTCAGTTCGGTTAATTAGTTTACATCGGTTTGGGCTTTAATGGACTGGGCTTAAAAATCATAAGCCCAAATATAAAAGTAATAAAATATTCATTAATTTTAAAGTTAAACAATACAACTAAAATACTTAATACAAATACAAATATTACATAATTTTGGCCAACATACCATTAAAGGCCTAAATATTTGATTTATAAAAAAATTACCTAACAAAATGAATGGCCCTATAGATATACAAAATATATAAAAGAAGCCTGCAATATAAAAACAGCCCATGCAGATAGTATACAAAAAAATAATTTAGTATGCAATATACAAAAAAAAAATATGCAGGCAACGACATCATATTAGAGAATCTCCTGCTGCAAACTACAAGACCAAAAAACAAACAAATTTGAAATGAGACATAGAATGGAAAATAAATAAAATGTAGAAATTGGAATAAGGCTCAGAATAAGCATGTATCAGTCAAACCAAGTATGCAACCACATTTCTGATAGCTAATAAAAACTAAGCCACTAAAGAAACTTAAGCAAACACACTGGTATATCATATCAAATGAGGGTGGAAGCAGTCATCATCGCCTCAAAAAAATTGCATATAGGCACAATAATCAACAACACAAGCACCTCAAGAAACATACATAGGCACTTCAGATTGTGCAACAACACAGGCACCTCAAGATAAAGAGAGAGGCACATCAGGTTGAGCAACAACACAGGCACCTAAATAAATCGACAGAGGCACATCAGGTTGGTGACCAAGTGTGCACAGGCACAAAAGCACAACACAGTTAATAGCAGAAAGTAGGGACAACAAGCAGCCAAGCAATAAGCAGAAAACAGGGCAAGCAGGCAGCAAAGTAACAAGCAGATCATAGCAAAAAAAAAAATGAAGTTAATTGAATCAAGAAATAAATTTTACTGAGCATTGTTAGATTAATGTAATTAGACTACAGTTGAAGTGCCAATGGCTGTGGGTTCATGCAGCTTTATAACAAAATAAAGAAAAATATAATTAACTGACAGTCATAGAAAAAATGAAAATTTTAAAAAAGAAAAAAATTTAGATAGAATATTACCTTTTTCAAACTTTTCCAATTCATCAATAGCCTCCTCAGTATTAATTTGAGTCTTAGACATCCTTAGCCAATCACTAGTGCATATTAATGCCTCCATAATCTTAGGAGTCAAAGAACTCCTGAATTGATTCAGTACACGACCACTAGTGCTAAAAGCACTTTCAGAGGAAATAGTTGAAAGAGGGATAGCAAGCACATCACATGCCATAAGAGAGAGGATAGGAAACCTTTCTGAATTTAATTTCCACCAACGCAAAACATCAAATGAATCCCCTTCATCCATAATATCCTCAGATTGATAAATTTCTAATTCATACTTTTTATTGCCAATGCTTCCACCAGTTTCCAATTTATGCTATCTAAACTTAGCTTTTAAAAGTGACATTGACTTCCCAACATTAGGAATAGAAATAACAGAAGGAGAAGAGGGGACATATTGGCTTCAACCAGAATTAGAACCATGAAGGTTCATATAATCATCAAACAACATATGTATATCAGATTTGACAATGCTAAACAAGATTGAACCAATATCTTCACCATACATCTATTTGAGTAAGAAATCCATATACTCAAGCTTGTCTCGAGGGTTAAAAATATTGGCTATGAAGATAAGGGAGTTCATTTTCTCAGGGTCACCCCAGTATTTATCGAATTTTGATTTCATTGAATGCCCCATAGAAATAACATTTAGATTAGTTGAAGAATTGGCAGTCATTCAACAAGCAGTGCAAGTCAGAGATTTCATTGAAAAAAGAATTAGAAGTCACATAGAGAGAACCAGAAATTCTTAGAGTCATTTCATAAAATAGCTTCAACATATCAACCATTTTTTGGCATACACCTAATCAGTGTATTCTAGGACATTATCCTTCAAGTTTGCCCTAAAAGAACTCTATTGATCCTCAAACTCATTAAATGCTCTTTCATACAAACAAGTAGTTTTTAGCATGAGATAAGTGGAGTTCTATCGAGTTGGAACATCCAAAGACAAAGCACACTGACTTTCTATCCTAACAAAATCATATATTTCTTTAACTTTTCTAAGTCTAAGAGGTGAATTTCTTATATATCTAACAGATTCTCTTATTTTTCACTGATTTAGAGGCTTCTTTCAAGCCATTAGTAACAATAAGATTTAAAACATAAGCAATACACCTCATATGTAGGAATGTTAATCGAACAGAGTAACAAGTACCCCAAGACAATAACTTCTTCTTAAAATAATTAATTGCAGTACCATTGGGAGAAGCATCATCAACAGTGACACAAAAAATAGGTTTCAAGCCCCAATCAATCAAGCAGTTTTCAAGGGCCCTAGTAAGATATTCTCCCCTATGGGAAGTTACAGGCACAAAGGAGATTATTCTTTTTGGCAACTTCGATTATGTGCCTATGAAATAGGCAGTAACACACATATAATTCATTCTTTGAATGGAAGTCCATGAATCAGTAGTAATACTGATTCTATGTGACTGACTATGTATAAAAGATTTTAGCTTCACCCTCTCATCAAGATAGATGGAGTAACAGTCTTTAGACAATGTCCATCTAGATGGAATTTTAAACCTAGGGCAACAGGATGACATTAAATTTCTAAAGCCTTCACCTTCAACAAATTTGAAGGGCAATTCATTAACAATCAACATATGTGCAAGTGATTTCCTTATGGCATCTTGGTAAAAATTTCATGTGCCTAATATTCCTAATTGCTCAGATTGTGATGCAGCAACATCAGATGCAGGTTGGAGTGTTAAAAGAGATTGCCTAGTGTCTTTAGAATGTGGCGTTTTCATGCAATTCATCAAATGACTTCTAAGACTAGATGTGCCATTTTTATAAGGGTCAGCACATAAGGTCTTACAACAGTATTTACATTTGGCAGTCTTGGCCCCTGCCTCATCCTTTGTTTTCAAGAAATGCTCCCAGCACTTTGCTTTGCATTCAGCTGCTTTTCTTCTTTCTTTTTTTTTGCAGGCCTAGGCTGCTTCTCAGTCTCCGCAGAGGCATTTTGTGTCTCAGACTGTGTCTAGGCAATTGCCTGATTTGCTTCCACCCCCGAAGCACTTTCAAAGACAAGCACAAGGACAACAGTGGCAGGAAATCCTGCCACTATCATGTTCCATCTACCCAAAAAAAATTAAGATAACAAAACTAACTAATTAGTTATAGTTACACAATTAAAATATTTAACAAATAAAATTAAAAATATTAAGAGTACCAATAGTTGTTACCTTTAATTTTTTTTGTAATTGAATTCAGTAGCCCAACACAGTCTTAGAATCAAGAATCACAGTGACAGAAACCAAGAAATGGATTGCTTCCACACTTTTAAAATTTTGCACTAAAAATATATCACGTATAATTTTGTGATTCAACAATGAAGCAAATTGCTTCCAGCCATTTCATGGTTTCCACCCTTTTATAAGAATCGAAAATGAAAGAAATAAACAAACATAATAGAAATTAACCAGAAATTAATCATATAACAAAATCAAATAAATGAAACTAACAAAAGTAGTAAAAAAGTAAAAAGCATTTATTATTTCAATCGATCTAGTGTAAACAGCAAATAAATAAAAAATTGAATAAATCATATCACATTTTAATGAAACTAACAAATTATTAAAAAAATTAACATATTTTTTTTCAATCGATGTAACATGCAAAAAAAATTAAAATTTTTTCACTAATAAGTTAGATATAGGTTTACAGAATCTGTATAACTCAAAAAAAATTTTCATAAATCAAAAAAAATTTAAATGAAACCAATAAAATTATCCAAAAATAACAGTTATTTTTTAAATCGTAGTAACATGCAAAAAAATATAAATTTTTTACACTACCAATTTAGATCTATGGGCACAGACTCCATTTAACACTAAATCATAAAAAATCAAACTTTGTTATTAAAAAAAATTAACATGCATGTATTAAAATTCAACATCCGATCATTTATTTTTTAAAAAACATAATTTTTCCTTCAAATCAAGTCAAATAATGTTTGTATATATTCAAAAAATTTAGATCTACACCAACTCAGTGACATCTAACGCAAAATTCAACATAAACAATCTATTTAACATTAAAAAGCGACAAGAAAAAAAATATTTACATATGATTAACCCACAAAAAAATAATTTAATAAATATTTACCATTTTAGATCTCATCACATAAATGATCATAAAAACATTTTAGCATGAGATCTCAATGTATTAGAGTCTAAGAGTGCAAAAATTACAAGAAATCAACAGAAAACTCGAAGAAACAAAACAAGGTCTTAACATTTATGTCACTGGTTTTACTGTCATCTAAAGAAATAAAAAAAGATAATGACTAAATAGAATCCAAAGGAGGAGCAACGTAAGAAACAGGAAGAGGCAGGGAGAGTTTAGGGTTCTGGTTCTGGAGTGAAGAGTTGGGAAGATTCGAGAGAAAACGAGAGAGAAGAAGGAGGGTGGCGGCAGATGAGTGAGGGGAAATGAGGATTGGGGTTAGTTTATGATGATTATATACGTAGGATTTGGGGATATATATATATATATATTAAATCGATTTTCGGTTGGTTAGACCTTGAAATTAAACCAAAAATCGATAACTGTATTTTACCCACCATAAAAACCGAACCGACCAAAACTTCACTCACCAACCGAATTGATTGCTAAAAACTGTTCGGTTTGGTTAGATTTCTTCAGTTCAGTTGGTTCTTACACACCCCTACTCATGTCACCTTATCCTACCCAACAAATTCTACTTTCCCCGATACGTCCCCATCTCCACTCCCACATTCGGCCCCACCACAACCAACTTTACCACCAAGTCAAACCACTGACTGCCCTTTATCCTCTCTAACAAAGTATCCTTTTACCTGATACATCCCCATCTCCACTAACAACTTTAGCCCCACCTCAACAACCTCACAATCCTATCTCCACTCAATCTTTATCCAACAGTACAACAACACTTTCAACGTCTCATGCCCACCCAAATAATCACACTATCTCTCTTGTTATTGACATGATAGACTACACCAACCCACCTCCTCATCCACAGCTTACAACTCACGATCCCACCCCATGGTCACACGTTCCCAGACTGGTCACCTAAAACCGAAATCTTTTCTCACCACTACCGCTTCATCGACCTCACCTCCTATTTCTGAACCGACCTCATACACTCCAACAGCCAAACACCATGAATGGCGCAAAGCCATGGATGAAGAGTATAAAGCTCCCATTGCCAACAACACATGGGACCTCGTACCTTCCAATTCTGCTCACAACATTATTGGATGTAAGTAGGTCTTTCGTATCGAATACACCTCTACTGGCCAAATTGATCGCTACAAAGCTCGTCTCGTGGCCAAGGGCTTTAATTAAAGACCCGGAATTGACTTTCATCACACATACAGCCCTGTCATCAAGCCTTGTATATTTCAGTTGATCTTGTCTATTGCTATAAGCAAAGGGTGGTATATTCAACAACTTGATGTCTCAAACGCCTTCCTTCATGGTCAGCTTGATGAAGCTATTTACATGCATCAACCACCGGGTTTTGTCAACAAAAATTGTCTGGATCATGTTTGTAAACTCAAGCGCTCTCTCTATAGCTTGAAATAAGCACCCATTCAATGGTTTAAATTTCTCACTTCGGCTGTTCAACAACTTGGTTTTCGTGGATCAAAAATAGAAAGTTCCTTGTTTTATTACTCTCATGGTTCTGTCACTAGTTGTTGCTTAATTTATGTTGATGATTTATCTTAACAAGCTCCTCTACCAAGTTCATGCAGTGTCTTGTTCACTCTCTTACTGAAAAATTTGCTCTCAAGGATCTTGGGAAACTTCATTTTTCTCTGGGTATTGAAGCTCCTTTCTCATCATCTGGTTTGCTTCTTACTCAAAGAAAATACATTCAAGATCTGTCACACAAAGCTAATATGAGTTCTGCCAAGGGCGTTTCTACTCCTTCTTGTGTCTCACATAAAATATCTCTTCACAGTAGGTCTCCTCTTCTTAATGCTACCTCTTATCGAAGTATTGTTAGGGGTTTACAATACTTTTCTTTCACTCGCCCAGATATATGTCATGCGGTTAATAAGGCATCTCAGTTTCTTCATAATCCTACAGCTGATCACTGGCAGGCAGTCAAGTGTATCCTCCGCTATCTTCGTGCTATTGCCACTCATGGTTTATTGATCCAGAAATCTTACTTTTTGGCTCTTAATGCTTATAGTGATGCTGATTGGGCAAGTTGTATTGATGATCGCTAGTCTACAACCGGTTATGCTATTTATATTGGCAACAATCTCATTTCTTAGAGCTCCCGCAAACAACGATGTGTTACCCATTCATCGACTGAGTCAGTATTCAGATCCTTAGCCACTGCTATTCAATAACTTTATTGGTTACAATCTCTTCTCAAAGAGTTAGGCTTTCATTCTTCACCAACCCCCATTTTATGGTGTGATAACCTTGGAGCAACATATCTCACCATAGTGCATGTCTTCCACTCACGATCAAAACACTTAGAAATAGATTATCATTTTGTTCGTGATAAGGTACAACAAAAATTGCTATCGGTCCAGTATCTTTCATCCTCTGCTCAACTTGCTGACTTACTCACCAAACCACTGTCAAAAGGCCGCTTTCTGGAGCTTTGCAACATGTTGAACGTGGTTTCCTTCCCCGTTCAACTTGCAGGAGGGTGATAAGGATATAGAGCTGTCATTTAAATTCAAACTTGTATTCATCTTATGTTATTATCTTATGTTATATTTATTATCATTTGTAACAACATCAGTTGTACCTATTCGTGTTTATATTCACATTAAAGTCAATACAAATCACATCAGTTCTAATGCTATTCAATCATTCATACAAATTCCATAGCTTCCGCCAGAACACTGAATCAAGCATCCTAGGACTTGAAGCCACACCTGACTGCAACTGTTTATAGGCACTCTTAACTGTATAGTACCCCCTTCTTATCAAAACGCCAGTAACAACGATCATCAGAAGCCCGATAGTTGAGAAGAATACTCATGATCAACCCTTTGTCGCTATCATTAAACAAGTCGGTGAAGATGTCTTGATCCCAAACTTGCTCGCCAACCTTCATTAAACCGTTCACAGTAATCCCTTAAATTTTATAAATTTTGTGACTGTTTGTTGCTTGCTGTTAGTCTTAGTTTAGTTGTTTATCTGAGAGCTTCTTTGTTTTGAATTTATATTTATAACAGATATCAAAATGTCAAAAAACTTGCTCCAGGTTTTTATCTTTTAACATAATGAACTATAATTATTTTTTATTGCACTAACATTTTTTATTGATTTTTTTCTTAGGCCCGGTATATCCGAAGATTGATCAAGTGTTGTGTTAGAGCTCTGTACGGATTTTTGCGGACAAGATAAATTTTTTCCCTTTTTTCATTTTGTATAAAAAAGTTAAGAATGGTTTTTTGAACTACTTTTGTATATCTAAGACTCTGTTTTTTTGTGAAAAATATTTTATCTTTGAAAAATATTTTTTAAATTTATTTTTTTTGAAAATATTTTTCTATGTTTGGATGCAAACATTAGAAGACAATAAATGATGAGAGAGGACATTGAAAAATATAAGAAAATGCAATAAATGAGGAGAAAAGACATTAAAAAATTTATTGGAAAATGATTTTACATCCTTAAAATGAGAAGTCATTTTCTCTTGTTTTGAAGTTATTTTCATTTAACTAATAATTTGTTTTTCTTTCACTTATTTTTTTAGTAATCCAAACACTAGAAAAAAAAAATTATTTTTCGAAAAAATATTTTTCGCAAACAAACGAAACTTGAATTTTTTTTATTCTGTAGTGAAGTACGGGTAACTTTTCTAGTTTTACATCATAGAGTGAAATTATTTACTATATAATATTTACTTAAACAAAGTGTTGAAGATTTAAAAAAAAAGTTGATTCCCCGTGCAAAGTCCTGGAGGATGGTATGTGAAGTTTGCAAATGAATGTAATTGAAAGAGTTAGCTGAAAGAGATCGAACTTATGATTTCAATCTTATAATGTCTATCATTTGAGTCATTAGGCTATTAAGAGAGGACAAATTGTTTCGTCTTTAAACTTTATACGATTAACTCATTTTAATTTATTATTATTTTTTATTTAACTTTTAAATTTATTCAACTCTATAATGGATAAAATCAATGTATTTTATAAATTAATATTGATATACATAAAAAACAAACTTATTTGAACTAAAGTAATATTTAATTGAAAGAGATTGTATAGTTATAAATAAAATCTTCTTAATTTTTATATTAATCTTAAATTTTGTTTGTATTATTTTAAAGTTGATTCTTAAATATTTTATATATTTAAAATCATTTAAATATGTATGGTTTTTAGTGTAATTTCCTATATAATATCAAAATGGATAAAAAAAATTAAATATCCCTTCATTGTGAGAATTCTATTAATTTTTTTTTACCATTGAACACATTTAAAGACTAAATTATAACTATTCAAAATGGAGTGCATAGATAGCTGAAATACACATCAAAAGAGCTTTGTCAACATAATTAAATAATAACAACAAAAAATTTTACAATATTTGAGTGAAATTTTATTTTCATATGTTTTAATTATATTATTATTTATATTTTTATCAAAAAATTTTGGATGAAAGATTATTTTTATATAAAAATAAATTTCAAAAATAATATGATTTTGAATTTTTCTACAATAATTACTTCAAAATTACAATTTTTGTTTTTTTAGAAAAAAATTGCACGCACAATGTTAGAACACACCCTAGTTGAACCCATAAAAGCCCGCCATTCAGGGAAAAATTCCCTTTTAAAAGTATAATGAACCCAACTGCTATTCTCGTTCCTCAAAAGCACCTGAAACCCTAGCTTTCCTCTTCCACTCTTTTTATCCCAAATCAAAATCTATTTTATTCCTCACTTTTTCCTTATCGAATCGATTCATTTTCTTAGTTATTTCACCTTCAAAATCCAATAATTACATCCCAATTGAAAAAGATTTATGTTTTCTTTTTGTATGGTTATAAAAATTCAAGAAATTTCCTATTATTTACACCCAACATCAACAAACACTTAATTCTATCAAACACCACTTACATGTCTTCTAACCCATTAATAAGCAAAAATGAGCTCGACCTAGTTCTTCCTCAACCATCCAATCTATGCTCCTCCTCCGGCAGCAGCAATTTCCCATCGTTGTTTTGCCCCACGGCCATGTCTTAATGTCAACGTTCAGTAGCCGCCCGGATTCAATCAAGAATCTGAATTTGAAGAGTAAGGAAGTGATCGAAATAGAAGCAAAGGTTCTTGTGGGTACATATGCAAGGAACAATATAGAATAAGTAGCAAGTCAGCAATCTATAATCAATCACCCAAATTTACACGAAAACAGTTTCAATTAATCAAATGTTTAGTTGTCTAATTAATATATGTTGCTCTCAAAACTCGCAAGCACACGAGTCGCGATTGTAGCACATAAGATATCGCTCCCACGAAGACTGTATATTGACTACCAATTATTTTTACCTATAACTTAGCTTGCAAACCGAGAAAAAGAATTTAAGTAATTGTAAAATTTAAATAACAACTAAATAAAGTAAACTAAAATAAGATATTTAACGCTTAGAATCTAGGTTTAGTTTTACTATTCCATTCTAATCTTGAACACATTATAAAATAAATAATCTTTTGAATTCAGTTAAGTGTAATTGCTCTAAATTACCTAAAGACTCTCTCAAGTTCAATTAAGCACGCAAGGATTAAAATCTAACCTACTCTCGTGATTAATAAGTTAATCCTAGCTCATTAAGATTTTTAGCAATTAATTTGTCACCGTGATTAAACAGTCGTGACTCCCCGAAGAGCTCGCCTACTCTCGTGGTCGAGTGATCTAAGTTCTAAGTGTTCTTAAGCTAATAAATTCCCCTAACGCTCGTTGGTGAATTTATCCATAAACAAGCAATCAAACTGGCCTGGAATGATAACTAGATAATATTGCAACACAAAGAATAACTGAAATTCAAATCAAATAAAGTACTTGTGTTCAATTCATATAATGGAATAGCTACTTCTAACCAAGATTCTAAAAGAAAATTGGTCGGGCATGGCTATGGAGAAATTCATAAACAAAATATAAAGAAAAACAGAAAGATGAAAAATAAAGTTGTTAAACAATTGTCGAATCCTTCAACTGTCTCTCTATTTTGCCTCTGCGTCTCTCCTCGTCCCTCCTCTTCGTCATCTCAAAAGGCGTTTTAATTTCCTTTATATAGAACTAGGGTTACGGAGAGTCTTCTTTGGTCTCAAATCTTCTCAAACTTTATTGTAATTTACATTCTATTTTGGAAAAACTCATTCTGAGACCCCTGTACTCTCAACATTTTTTACATTTCACCCCTATACTAAATTTTAAACACTTTTCACCCCTATACTCTCAAAAATTTGACATTGAGCCCTTATTTGACTGAAAAAGATAACTACAGTTAAAAAATATCCAATTTAGTCCTTATAATTTTAATTTTTTTCTATTTAATACTTATAATTTATTTTTAACAATTAAATCCTTAAAATTTTCTAAAATAATCCAATTAAATTTATTAAAAATTTTAAAAACCATATATTTTTAATTTTTAACTAATTGAAATGTAGATCATTTATTTTTGGTAAATTGTAATATTAGAAATATAT
>CATIWM010527533.1:0-17652 GCA_949671775.1 Mallotus repandus | reverse complement strand
AACAATGCTTAAACACACTCGAGCTAATCACACAATGTCAATGCGGGGACCAATTGTTGGGTCACAAATGAAGTCTATAGTCCGTACGCGCCCGTGTGCGCAGGGGCTATAGCCAACAAAAGGGTCCCATTTTATGTCCCTGCATCGATATTCGATGAGTTTACGAAGAGACATGAAAGTATCATTTGATAGTTTACAATTTGATTCATACCAAGGTCGATGATTCTTATCACTCCTTGCACATCGGGCTTATGCAAGGTAAACAAGGATCACACAGTCTAAGTGTAGCAGTCCGTGAGAACGAACATAATGACATCAATCGGTGATGGAAGCTAAAAGTGTCATAACACTTATGAATGTTAGGTCAAATGGACAGTATCAGGGCTAGAATACAAAGCTTAGTCGGATCCTAGTGGAGATTTCTATTAGTTTATTTACATGGGCTGAGTCGGGGGTGAAAGGTTAAGGGCTCCTATAGTGAATGCCCACCCATGACTAGGGTTACGTACTCTGGTCAGTGAGTCTAGCATTCTTTTAATAAGTCAGGTCGCCCCCTTAAAGACTTGGGTCATAGACTCTAGTCAGATGAGTTTGACAAAACCACAAATGAAGGCTAAAGGTGATAAATCCAAATTGGTCACCCTATGACTCGTGTGGAATCATAGTGGATCACTTTCTGTCATTATCGGCTGATAGGGACCAAGAGTGCATGTGTGATTGTGTAGTGCAAATACAATGGTGAAAGCTCCATATGATTGAGTATTATGTAATGAGAAATAGCCGTTTTCAAATTGATATCTCTAACCAGAGTCCCCAGAGGAGTCGCCACTGTGAGTGACCTTTTTTTTAGGTCCCCGAAGGTTGGGGTATTAGGACATTTTTTCGATTCCAAGGGACATGGCAACTTTGTCAGATGGGACATCCATTCCAATTTCTAGAGAAGGACAAATGATTGGTCTTGAGGGGATGCGAGACACTTTATGTTTGGAGTCACCACCTAGTTTTTAGAAAACCATGTAAAGATAGAAGGGACGACATCGGGTCACTCCACTAGTATCGTCCCCAACAAAGATTCTGAGCCCGGAAGATCTTATCTACTTTTTGACTATGTCTCATTATGATACTCAATATATGGCTAGTGCAGTACCCTAGTTTCGGTAATGACAGTTGATATATCGACATTCACACAAGCACATTGAAAATAATGAAAAGTATGAAAAATTTCAACATAATTATTTACAAGGCCTCCTAGTAAGTGTAATCAAAAAAGGAAAAGAAGATTGGGGAAATGTAAATCTAGTCCTGATCTAGAAAACACCTGCAAGATAGAGGTTAACACAACTACGTACAATTCCATCTATTCATCGACTAGGACAGCAATTAAGCACGACAGAGATGATTGATGCATAATGAATGAATAAACAGATGCACTTAGTTCATGCTCTTCTAGGAATTATTATAAAGCATTTCTAAATGATGAGATAAATAATAATAAATAATGATGATTACATCATTGGACTGTAATATCAAAGCTTTAGCTTAGATAAACTTTCGTGTTTATTGAATGTATATTAATGCAAAATAATAGTTTATTATGAGCAAAACAAAGCAAAGATTATTCAATCAGCATGCAAGTTGCCAGTCTCATCATGCAATCACAATAATTTCTCAATTGCTGGCGGCAATAAAGTAAAATTCAAAATAGTAAAATAAATGTGCAAAAATGATTATTTGGTCCTCAGATTCGACTGAGCTTGTTTGGTGCTTTTGAAGCTTTAGCTTCATAGAATTCTTAAGTTGTCCTTATCGAGAGGTTCAAAATGACGTGTGTAATGCAAATTCGTATACCTTTAAAGTGTGCTTTGACAAAGACGAGGGTGGGTTTGGTTCAAAAATGGTCATAAAATCCTACAAAAATGTAGTGGGTGTTGGGACTCTTTAGTCTTTAATTTTGATAGTGTTTCAGTGTGTGGATCTGCTTTTTTTTTTCTTCACTCTCCCCCCTTAAAATGGGAGGTAGAGAGCCCTATTTATAGGGAAAAGTGTCAAAAAAATATGTGATCATGCGTCCAATGCACGTGTGTGCGAGCTTTTGCGCATGTGCTAGTGTATCAAAGCACGTGATCACATTTATTGTGCTTGATCACGCCACTGGTGCACATAATCATGGAGGTGTTTTTGCTCATGCTGAGGCTCTGGCCCATGATCACATGCTCTTGCACGTGTCACACGGCCTTCTCGGGCTCTGATTGCTCTATTTTGGGGGTGTTTTTCAAGGTTTTTAGACCTTCCAGATGTGTTTCTAATGTCCATTTCATCAAAATCAGCTTCCATTTTCACGCATGAGCAAAATGTGTTTAGGTGTGATCACGCACTACAAATTTGCTCACATGCTACTTTTTGGGATTACGTGCACTATTTCGGGGCCACTTTTGAAAGTTTTTAGGGCTTTCAGACATGTTTCCAATGTTCATTTTGTCAAAATCGGCTTTTAATTTTCACGAAGTTGAACTTCAGTCTTACAAGATGAACACTGATCTGACGAGTGGAATGTTTTGAGCGACGGTTGCTCAAAATGAGCTACTTATCATTTCGATAATTCGTAATTCATAAAATTGGGGTGTGACTTAATGATTCAGTAGCTGGTTTTGCTTGCTTTAGGCTTTTCAGACTCACGGCATGCTTCAGAAGTAGTACGAATGAATAGACACTTGTCATATTCGGAGGGATATTTTCGACCTTTCTAGGGACAGTCAAAATTTGATGTATGACAATGTCTTTATCGTCGACATAACCACGCTACTTACATATTTTGGCAAAGAAATAATTTGTATAGCTTAATACAGTGAAACTTTAGTATTTTTCTTCTTTAATCTTTGTTTAGGAAAGTGGATAAAATTTAAAACAAGAAGAATACAAAGAAACAAGAGAAAAATAAGGCTTGGTTGTTAGGTTACTATGCTAATAATTGGAACACTAGTGATAGCTAAGACTATAGTGACAATTTTGGTAATGGTAGTGGGAAGAGAAACTGTAGTTAAAGTGCAGTGGACCTCGATTGGTGGTGGGAAGAGAAATTGTAGTTAGAGTGCAATGGATCTTGAGATAAAGGAAATGAAAAATACTAGATAAAGGAAATGGGTTTTAAAATTTCTCCTATCAATATATACTTAGATTAAGTTCAAACTCATGGTCATATCAAAATATCAAGCATTTATGTTATTGTATATAGTATATCAACTATATCAATCATTCAAGTTGAGTGATTTAGATTTAAATATTTAAATTAAAATATTTAAATTGTAAAGAATCATTCAAAGTACTATAATCTTCTCCTCTTTTGGTAAAATAAAAAATGGTGAGAATAAATTAATCAAATGACATAAACATATAAGGAAAAGGCAAATATCATTAATTGAAATGCACAACTCGAGAAAGACACAAACATCAAATGACTAAAATAGTAAAAAAAATAAGATATGAAAAATATAATGAAAATGCATGAGGAAAAAAACATCTAATGCTTGCAAATAAAAGACTAAGGCCTAAGGACTAAGCCTCTTGTCTTGCGATTCATTTCCTCCTTGTTCTCCTCTTTGAGGATGTTAATATCCTAGATGAGGCTATTAGCATTCACAACCTTGCCTTTGATAAAGGTAATGCACATCAAACATGAAATTATCAAAATGATAAAGCTTTATTTTAAAATTGAGCATTTAAGTTGGATTCCGCATGGGATATCCTATCAAAGAACTTGTATCCATATAGCTAGTAGTTAGTCTCTCATCCCTTTGGACAAAATTTTTCCTTCTTTACTAGGTTGTGTGATGGATAACAATTGCAAAGATAAGTTGTTTAGTCCAAGCATATTTTGGTTGTTGATGGATCTTCAAGCAACAGGAACTGATGTGTTTTTAGTTTTAGCATTATTAATGGATATGAAATATATAGATAAAGAAGACAGTCCAGGAAATACTTTTATTGCCATTAACACTTTCTTAGCAATTCCTATTGCCTGCTTCTGTTTCCTTTTTACTGGTGCTGCTTTCTTCAATGTCTTTCATAAATTTTCTTCTGGGAAGAATTTTTCTTCCTCGCCTTCATTGCCTACAACTAAGAATAAGACTACAACTACAATTTTGACTCCTTTCATGGCTCAAGATAGTCAATCTATGGTGTAGAGTAAATTGTTTCACTATTCCCCACATTTTAGCCTTTGTACCATTTCATTATAAGTTTTAATTTATTTTTTAGTTATTTAACTTTAATTTGCTTATTTTTAGATATTTAATGTGTCTATATTTAATCCATAAATTTTTGTTTCAAATTTTCATGATATTGAATTCATACCTCACTGGTTTGATATTATTCCAAGAATATATGTAATGTAAAATTTAATATTAGATAAAAATAGTTACAAAACTTCATATTTTATTCAAAAATACCCACTAGATTATACATATCTATAATTTTTTCAACATTTTCAATGCTTTTTTTTAATTTAATTGGATATATTATTGTTCAATAGGTAATTTTTCTTCATAATAATAAAATAATATTTATAATTCAACTCAAACATACAATACAATAATACAAAAGTTAAATAAAAATTAAAATAAACGAAATACTAACAAAAAAATTTTACTAAACTTTTATTATTTTTAGGTAACTATAAATGAAAATTATATCCAAATGAAAAAATATAAAATTTACTAAAAAAATAGATAAAATTTAGTAACTATTTGATGAAAATATATGGAATTTAGTAACATTTTATGAAACTAAATAGAATCTAGCAACTATTTTATGAAACTACATAGAATCCAGTAACTATTTTGTGAAACTATGTACAATCCAGTAACTATTTTATGAAACCATTTAGAATCTAGTAACCAACATAATAATATCACTACATATATTATAAAAACATTTTGCACCAATTGGTGGTTGTAGATTAGTGGTAAGAATTCCACGTTGTGGCCATGGAGACCTGGGCTCAAATCCCAGCAGCCACATATTATCTCATAATGCAACTATATAGTATTTTCTCATTTCTTTTATTGCACTACAATTTCTAGTTTTTATTGCACTAATTTTTCAATTTCAAAAGATCATGAAGCTACAACTTTAATTTATTTTCTCATTTCCTTTTTTGCACTAAATTCAAAGAAAACTATAATAGTTTCTCATTTTTTATTGCACTAAAATTTTCAATTTAAAATAGCTTGAAGTTAGAGCTTAAATTTAAATATATTTCTATTATGTTTTAGCATGTTTGATTAAATTTTAACTATATTTCTGTTAGTGTCAGCCTGTTTGAGTAAATTTTACCTATATCCCCATTAGTTCTAATCTATTAACACAAATAGAATTAATGGATGTAGCACAAATAATGTTTCTACCCATCAAATCTCACCTTGCACATTATCTTATAACATTCATGTCACAAAGCCACTTAAATTTAACTATATCCCTATTAGTTCTAGTATATTTGATTAAATTTTAATTATATCCTCATTAATTCTAGTATGTTAACTCAAACAGAGTTAGTTGATGTGGCACAAACACTATTTCTGTCATTCACATCTCACCTTACACATCTTCTTCTATCTTTCACATTATAAAGCCATTTAAAGTTTATAACTACATCAAATTTCAACTTAGATTTGCAACTAAAAAAAAAGGTTTTAACCTAATGCATAAGCAGATTAACTTCATTCTTTATTTGCTTTTTTTTTTCACATTTCTTAACAACTTAACTTAAATTTTAACGGTATCCCCTTATTTTCTAATTTCTTTTATTGCACTAAATTTATTAGGTTATTGACTCAAATAAAACTAATAATTTCTAATCTTTTTATTGGACTAAACTTTCCAATTCAAAACAGCTTAAAGCTAGAACTTAAATTTTAATTATATCCCTGTTAGTTCTATTATGCGTGAGCAAATGTTAACTATAGTCCCCATTACTTCTAGTCTACTAACTCAAACGGAACTAATTGATGTGGCATAAATGTTATTCTTACCCTTCATATCTCACGTTACATATTATCATATGTACTCCACATCACAAAGCCACTTAAAGTTATAACTACATTAGGTTTCCACTTAGATTCGCAGTTGAACAAAAGAAAAATTAGGTTTCAACCTAATCCATAGGATGATTAACTTCATCCTTCATTTGCTTAACTTTTTCACATTTTTTAACAACTTAGCTTTAATTTTAACTATATCCTTGTTAGTTCTAGTGTGTAAAATCAAAGAGAACTAGTTGATATGTCATTAATGTTATTTTAACCTTTTACTTTGCACCATACACATCACCTTATATACTTCACATCATAAAACCACTTGAGCTTATAGTCACATCAGATTTCCACTGAAATTTGCAACTAAACTTAAGAAAAGTAGGTTTGAACCTCATCCATAAACAAATTAACTTCATCCTTTATTTGCTTAATGTTTTTAAATCCTTTGACAACCTAACTTAAATTTTTAGCATATCGTTGTTAATGTATGTCTGTTAACTCAAATGGAGCTAGTTGATGTAAAAAATATATGTTTGTAACATTCACATCTCATTTTACACATCACTTTATACACTCCACGTCGCCACGCTATAAAAGCTTATAGTCATATCAAATATCCACTTAAATTTACAACTACAATAGAAAAGTTAAATTTTAACCTAATTCATAAGTAGATCAACTTCAATCTTCCATAATTTTTCACAACCTCTAACAACCTGAACACATTAATGTTTTCTTCCTTAAGTTCATCGTTGAATTCAAATCATCCATGACAATTCAACTATCTTTTCTTTCTTCTCCATTTTTGTGACTAATTCTACTCTCTTTTTACTGCATATCTTTACTTATTTGAATACAACCTAAACACATTAGTTTTCTTTTTTTGCTCAAATTCACTGGTAAACTCAAATCCTCTCAACAATTCAACTCTCTTTTCTTCTTGTCCATTGCCAAAGCTAGCTCTCCTCTCTTTTTGCAACATATCTTATTTGGATCAAATGAGATTGCTTTCATTGTGGCTTCTTCTACTTGTTTAGCTAAGGATATTGTTATTAAGAGTAAGTTGTATAAAGATTTAGCTTGGTGCATGGCTTTATCGTTAACACAACCATGCTATTTATAGATCTTGACCAAGAAATAATGTGTATAGCTTAATACATTGAAAATATATGATTTTTTTCTTTATTCATCTGATTAGGAAAGTGGAAAAAATTTGCAGAAAGAAGACTATGAAGAGAGAAGAGAAAAATAAGGATTAGTTGTGAGGTTACTATGCTAATAATTGGAACAATGGTGATAGCTAGGACTATATTGATAATTTTGGTAATGGTGGTGGGAAGATAAATTGTAGTTAGAGTGCAATAGAGCTCGAGATAAAGGAAATTAAAAATACTTGATAAAGGAAATGAGTTTTAAAATTTTTCCTCTCATTATATGCTTAGATTAATTTAAAATTAATATGGTCGTATCAAAATATTAAGCATTTATGTTATTGTATATAGTATATCAATTATATCAATCATTGAAGTTAAGTGATTTAGATTGAAATATTTAAATTGAAATATTCAAATTGTAAATAATCATTCAAAATACTACAAACTTCTCCCGTTTTGGTAAAATAAAAAATTATGACAATAAATTAATCAAATGACATAATCAAATAAAGAAAAGGCAAATATCATTAATTGAACGGCATAACTTGAGAAAAACATAAACATTAAATGTCTAAATTAGTAAAAAAATAAGACATGGAAAATATCATGAAAATTCAAGAGGAAAGAAACATCTAATGATTTAAAACTAAAGACTAAGGTTGAAGGACTAAGGCTTTTATCTTGCGGCTCATTTCCCCTTTGCTCTCCTACTTGAGGACATTAATATCCTAAATGAGACTATTGGCATTCATAGTCTTACCTTAGATAAAGGTAACGCACATCAAACATAAGATTGTTCATCAAATTATCAGAATGATAAAGCTTTATTATCAAATTAAGCATTTAAGTTGGATTCCACAAGGGATATCCTATTAAAGAACTTGTATCTATATAGTTAGTACTTAGTCTCTCCTCCCTTTAGACAAATATTTTCCTTCTTTTCTAGGCTATGTTATGGATAATAATTGCATCGATAAGTTGTTTAGTTCAAGCATATTTTGGGTGTTGATGGGTCTTCAAGCAGTAGGAACTGGTGTGTTTTTAGTGTTAGCAATGAGAATGGATATAAAATATATAAATGAAAAAGATAGTCAAGGAACTACTTTTATTGCCCTCAACACTTTTTGTTAGCCATTCATACTGCTTACTTCTATTTCCTTTTTACTGGTGCTACTTTCTTCAATGTCTTTCTAAAAGCTTCTTCCAAGAAGAATTTTTCTTCCTTCCCGTCGTTGCCTGCGACCAAGAACAAGACTGCAACTGCAATTTTGACTCCTTTCATGCCTTAAGATGTTCAATCCATGGTGTAAGGTGAAATGCTTCATTATTCACCACATTTTAGCCTTTGTACAATTTAATTATACATTTTCATTTATTTTTTAATCATTAACTTTAATTTGCTTATTTTTAGTTATTTAATATGTTTGTATTTAATCCATAAATTTCTATTTCAAATTTTCATAATATTTAATTCATGCCTCACTGGATTGATATTATTCCAAGAATATATGTAATGTAAAATTTAATATTAGATAAAAATGGTTACCAAACTTCAAATTTTATTAGAAAATACTCACTAAATTATACATATCTATAATTTTTTCAACATTTTCATTGCTTTCTTTTTAATGTAATTGGATATATTATTATTCATTAGGTAATTTTTCTTCACAATAATAAAATAATATTTATAATTCAACTCAAACATATATTACAATAGTACAAAAGTTAATTAAAATTCAAATAAATGAAATACTGATTAAAAAAAATTTACAAAACTTTTATTGTTTTTAGATAATTATAAATAAAAATTATATCCAAATGAAAAAAAAATATAAAAATTTACAAAAAAAATATGAACCTAAAAATAGATAAAATTTAGTAACTGTTTGACGAAACTATATAGAATTTAGTAACATTTGATGAAACTACATAGAATCTAGTAACTATTTTATGAAACTAGATAGAATCTAATAACTATTTTATTAAATTATGTATAATCTAGTAACTATTTTATGAAACTATGTAGAATCTAGTAACTATCATAATAATTTCATTACATATAATATAAAAATATTTTTCACCAACTGGTGGTTGTAGTTTAGTGGTAAGAATTCCACGTTGTGGCCGTGGAGACCTGGGCTCGAATCCCAGCAACCACATATTTTCTAATAATGCAAATATATAGTAGTTTTTTCATTTCTTTTATTGCACTAAAATTTCCATTTTTAAAAAAGGTAAAATTTCCAGTTTTTGTTGCACTAAATTTTCCAATTCAAAATAGTTTTAAGCTAGAACTTAAATTTTTTTTCTTCTTTATTTTGTTGCACTAAATTCAAATAAAACTATAATATTTTCCCTTTTTTTGTTACACTAAATTTTTCAATTTAAAATAGCTTGAAGTTAGAACTTAAATTGAGCTATATTTCTAATATGTTTTAGTCTGTTTAGGTAAATTTTAACTATATTTCCGTTAGTGTCAGCCGATTTGAGTAGATTTTAATTATACTCCCATTAGTTCTAATCTATAAACTCGAATAGAATTAATTGATGTGGCACCAATGTTGTTTCTACCCTTCAAATCTCACCTTACTCATGACCTTATAACATTGATGTCACAAAGCCACTTAAATTTAATTATATCCCTGTTAGTTCTAGTTTGTTTGATTAAATTTTAACTATATCCTCATTAGTTCTAGTATGTTAACTCAAATAGAGTTAATTGATGTGGTACAAACATTATTTCTATCGTTCACATCTCACCTTACACAACTTCTTATATCTTTCAAATCCATTTAAAGTTTATAACTACATCAAATTTCCACTTAAATTTGCAACTAAAAAAAGGTTTGAACCCAATGCATAAGCAGATTAACTTCATTCTTTATTTGCTTATTTTTTTCACATTTTTTAACAACGTTACTTAAATTTTAACTATATCCCCCTATTTTCTCATTTCTTTTGTTGCACTAAATTTTTTAGTTTGTTATTTTTAGTTTGTTGACTCAAATAAAACTAATAATTTCTAATCTTTTTGTTGCACTAAATTTTCTAATTCAAAATAGGTTATAGCTAGAATTTAAATTTTAATTATATTCCTGTTAGTTCTTTTCTACTTAAACAAATTTTAACTATACCCCCTATTACTTCTAGTATATTAACTCAAATGGAACTAATTGATGTGGCAAAAATGTTGTTTTTACCCTTCATATCTCACATTAAATATTATCATACATACTCCACATCACAAAGCCACCTACAGTTATAGCTACATCAGGTTTCCCCTTAGATTTGCAATTGAACTAAAGAAAAATTAAGTTTCAACCTAATCCATAAGAAGATTAACTTCATCCTTCATTTGCTTAATTTTTTCATATTTTTAACAACCTAGCTTAAATTTTAACTATATCCTTGTTAATTCTAGTGAGTAAACTCAAAGAGAACTAGTCGATGTGTCATAAATTTTGTTTTTACCCTTTACCTTGCACTATACACATCACTTTATATACTCCACATCATAAAACCACTTGAGCTTACAGTCATATCAGATTTCCACTTAAATTAGCAACTAATTAAAGAAAAAGAAGGTTTGAATCTTATCCATAAGAAAATTAACTTCATCCTTTATTTGCTTAACGATTTCAAATCCTTTGACAACCTAACTTAAACTTTTAGTATATCCTTGTTAATTTATGTCTGTTAGCTTAAATGGAGCTAGTTGATGTAAAAAAAATATATGTTTGTAACATTCACATCTCATCTTACGCATCACCTTCTACTCTCTATGTCACCAAGCTGTAAAATCTTATAGTCATATCAAATATCCACTTAAATTTGCAACTACAATAGAAAAGTCAAATTTTAACCTAATTTATAAGTATATCAACTTCACTCTTCCTTTGCTCAATTTTTAAACAACCTAAACACATCAATGTTTTCTAGCTTAAGTTCACTGATGAATTCAAATCATCAATGTCAATTCAACTATCTTTTCTTCCTTCTTTATTTTTGTGACAAATTCTACTCTCTCTTCATGATATATCTTTACTTATTTGAATACAACCTAAACACATTAGTTTTTTTTTCTCAAATTCACTGGTAAACTCAAGTCCTCTCATCAATTCAAGTCTCTTTTCATTCTTCTCCATTGCCAAAGCTAACTCTCCTCTCTTTTTGAAATATATCTCATTTGGATCAAATGAGAATGCTTTAATTGTGGCTTCTTCTACTTGTTTGGCTAAGGAGATTGTTATTAAAAGTAAGTTGTATAAAGATTTAGCTTGGTGTATGGCTTTATCAATGACACAACCATGCTATTTAAAGATTTAAGCCGAGAAATAATGTGTATAGATAAATACAATCAAAATCTAGTATTTTTCTTCTTTATTCTAAAGATTAGAAAAGTGGATAAAATCTACAGAAAGAAGAATATGAAGGGAGGAGCAAAAAATAAGGCTTGGTTGTTAGGTTACTATACTAATAATTGGAACAATTGTGATAATTAGGACTATAGTGATAATTTTAGTAGTGGTGGTGGGAAGAGAAATTGTAGTTAAAGTGCAGTGGAGCTCGAATGGTGATGGGAAGAGAAATTATAGTTAGAGTGCAATGGAGCTTGAGATAAAGGAAATAAAAAAATACCAGATAAAGGAAATGAGTTTTAATTTTTTTCTCTCATTATATGCTTATATTAAGTTAAAATTCATGTGATCGTATCAAAATATCAAGCATTTATGTTATTGTATATAGTATATCAATTATATCCATCACTCAAATTGAGTAATTTAGATTCAAATATTTAACTTGAAATATTCAAATTGTAAAGAATCATCCAAAACACTACAATCTTCTCCCTTTTTGGTAAAATAAAAAATGGTGACAATAAATTAATCAAGTGACATAATCAAATAAAGAAAAGGCAAATATCAGTTATTGAAAAGCAAAACCTGAGAAAAACACAAACAAAAAAAGACTAAAATAGTAAAAAAAAGTCATGAAAAATATAATGAAAATTCATGAGGAAAAAAACATCAAATTCTTGAAAACTAAAACTAAGGCCTAAGGACTAAGGCTCTTATCTTGCAGCTCATTTCCTCATTGCTCTCCTCCTTGAGGATGTTAATATCCTAGATAAGGCTATTGGCATTCATACCCCTGCCTTTGATAAATGTAATGCACATCAAACACATGATTGTTCATCAAATTATCAGAATGATAAAGCTTTTTTATCAAATTGAGCATTTAAGTTAGATTCCACAAGGGATATCCTATCAAAGAAGTTGTATCTATATAGCTAGTAGTTAGTCTCTCCTCCCGTTAGACAAATTTTTTCCTTCTTTTCTAGGCTATTTTATGGATTACAATTGCATAGATAAGCTATTTAGTTCAAGCATATTTTGGGTGTTGATGGGTCTTCAAGCAGTAAGAACTGGTGCGTTTTTAGTGTTAGTAGTGACAATGGATGTAAAATATATAGATGAAGAAGATAGTCCAAGAACTACTTTTATTTCCATCAACACTTTTTGTTAGCCATTCCTGTTGCCTACTTCTATTTCCTTTTTGTTGGTGCTCCTTTCTTCAATGTCTTTGATAAAGCTTCTTCTAAGAAGAATTTTTCTTCCTCACCTTCGTTGCCTGCATCCAAGAACAAGACTGTAAATACAATTTTGACTCCTTTCATGGCTCAAGATGTTCAATCCATGGTGTAAAGTAAATTGCTTCATTATTCACCAAATTTTAGCATTTGTACAATTTAATTATAAATTTTATTTATTTTTAATTATTTCACTTTAATCTGCTTATTTTTGGTTATTTAATATGTTTTTATTTAATCCATCAATTTTGGTTTTAGATTTTCACGATATTTAATTCATGTCTCACTGGATTGATATTATTCCAAGAATATATGTAATGTAAAATTTAATATTAGATAAAAGTAGTTACCAAACTTCATATTTTAGTAGAATTCAACTCAAACATATGTTACAATAGTACGAAGTTAATTAAAAGTTAAAATAAACGAAATACTAACAAAAAAATTTTACTAAACTTTTATTATTTTTAGATAATTATAAATAAAAATTATATCCAAATGAAAAATATAAAAATTTACAAAAAAAAATAATATCAGCCTAAAAATAGATAAAATTTAGTAACTATTTGATGAAACTATATAGAATTTAGTAACATTTGATGAAACTACATAGAATCTAGTAACTATTTTATTAAACTATATAGAATCCAATAACTATTTTATGAAACTATGTAGAATTTAGTAACTATTTTTTGAAACCATGTAGAATCTAGTAACCATCATAATTATATCATTACACATATTATAAAAACATTTTGCTCCAATTGGTGGCTGTAGATTGGTGGCAAGAATTTCACGTTGTCGTTGTGGAGACCTATACTTGAATCCCAACAGTCACATTTTCTCATAACGCAACTATATGGTATTTTCTCATTTCTTTTATTGCACTAAAAGTTTCATTTTTTATTGCACTAAATTTTCTAATTCAAAATAGTTTTAAGCTAGAACTTAAATATGTTTTCTCATTTATTTTGTTGCACTAAATTCAAGCAAAACTATAATATTTTCTCCTTTTTTTGTTGTGCTAAATTTTTCAATTTAAAATAGCATGATGTTAGAACTTAAATTTAGCTATATTTCTATTATGTTTTCATTTGTTTGAGTAAATTTTAACTATATTTCCATTAGTGTCCTATTTTAGTAAATTTTAACTATATCCCTATTAGTTCTAATCTATTAACTCAAATAGAATTAATTGATGTAGTACCAATGTTGTTTATACCCTTCAAATCTCACCTGACACATTATCTTATGACATTCATGTCACAAAGCCACTTAAATTTTATTATAACCCTGTTAGTTCTAGTTTGTTTAATTAAATTTTAACTATATCCTCATTAGTTCTAGTATGTTAACTCAAATAGAGTTAATTGATGTGACAAACACTATTTCTATCATTCACATCTCACCTTACACATCTTCTCATATCTTTCACATTATAAAGGCATTTAATGTTTATAACTACATCTAATTTCCGCTTAAATTTGCAACTAAAAAAAGGGTTTTAACCTAATGCATAAGCATATTAACTTCACTTTTATTTGCTTATTTTTTCAGATTTTTTAACAATTTCTCTTAAATTTTAACTATATCCCCCAATTTTCTTATTTCTTTTGTTGCACTAAATTTTTGCATTTGTTAGTTTTAGTTTGTTGACTCAAATGGAACTAGTAATTTCTAATCTTTTTGTTGCATTAAATTTTCCAGTTCAAAATAGCTTAAAGCTAGAACTTATATTTTAATTATATCCTTATTTTTTTTAGAATAAAGATTTCATTAAGAGAGAAAACTAAACAAGGGAACATTCCCTAAAGCACTTGCCTTAGAAGAGAGTCAATCCAACAATATTCTTACTCAAGAATTGAAAAAGAAAAATAAGCTAACTTATGAGCTACCTGATTCTTATTCCTAGAAAAGTGAAAAAAACTTGATGAATTAAAATAAGCACATATAAATGAGACAATCTTATTAAGACAACTAACCATATATCTGCAAATAATCCTCTTGAGTAAAAAATATGGAGTGATAAGGCATGAATGTCTTGGAGTAATAAGGATGCAACTACTCAAGAAATGTCTTCGAAATTAGGCAAAGGAGGTTATGTTGATCGTAATGATGATTCTAGTGAATTTCAATCACTGCAAGATGATAAGTCTACTCCAACAAATCAGGAGCATTCTACTCCAACAAATCTGGAATCATTGTAAATATGGAAGAAAAATATTGCAAATCTTTTATTAGGCATAATCTGTAAAATCTTATAAATATTTCTTTCCTGTAAATAGCACTAAAAATATCCCTTGTACAAAGGACTCTCAACTCACATTGTAGAGACTTAGAAGAAAATAATTATTGTTCTCTCTTTTATTTATTTTTTTTATGGTATCAGAGTTGTTGTGAGTTGAGAGAAAATTCTTTAAGACCCTCAATAATGACTTCAACAATCTCCCTAAATGTTGCTAACTTCTTAACCCCCAAACTCAAACCTAAAAATTACCCACTTTGGCGTGAGTAGATGCTTGCACTCGCAGAAAGCCAAGCCATGGTGGGAATCCTCCCAGGTTAAAAGACGTAACCAACCATGTTTTTCATCCCAACAATTGAAGACAAAACATAAATTTCAACAGATTAAGACAAAACACCATAACTTTCAGATGACTATCTTTAAATGGAAGAAAGAAAATCGCTTACTATATGGGTGGATCATTAGAACACTCACAGAAGAAATATTAGGCCTTATAATTGGTCTAGAAACATCACAAGCAGTTTGGCATGCTCTGAAAGAAGCAAATGCCCAAGATTCACAAGAATGCGAATTCACACTTTGCCAGCAACTCATGTACCTTAGAAAAGATCCCAATCAATCCTTAACCGAGCATTTAAGAAAATTTAAAAACATCTATGATAGCCTTGTGGCTATTGGTAGTCCAGTTCTTGACAAAATAAAAGTTTATTCATTGCTTGCCAATCTTGGCTCAAAATACAAAATCTTCACAACAACAATGCTTAAGCCATGATAAGCTACGCTGAGGTAATTTCACTCCTACAAGGTTTTGAATAAAGAAATTCATGGCTAGAAGCAACCACTTCACCACCATATGCTTTTTACAAATAGCAAAATTGAAGCCAACAATGGTCATATGGAAATCAACATGAGCAGAATAATCAGTTTACATCCAAAGGTTGAGGTTTTCAAGCTACTAATAACAGCTTCCAATTTTCTAATTATGCAGGTGGTAACTCCACATCACAACCAACACTTCAAAAGAATAATAATTGTGCTCAGTGACCTCCACCTCCTAGTAAACATCATATGACAAGTGTAAAAAGAGAGTTGTATCCCAATGAATGCTGCCAATTATGTGGAAAAGCTTGTCACATCGTCACAATTTTTTGGAATTTACCCATTATACCTGTGCAGAATAATGAGCTCCCTCAAGCACTTGCAGCTCTTACTTTGGACACTTCAGTTGTAGATACTGAATGGACAACCGATACTGGAGCTTCCAATCATATGATTGCAAATTTAGGTATACTTCACAACCTCCGTAAATACATTAAACATGACTTTCTCTTTATTGGTGATGGCACAGCTCTAAAAATTGATGCTATTGGAGATACATTAGTATTAGATGGAAAGAACAAATTATTGTTGAGAGATGTTTTACATATGCCTCAGTTAACTAAAAATATATTTTCAGTAAGCCAACTAATAAATTAATATCCTTTAAATTATGAGTTTACTAATGAACTTTTGTGTATAAAGGAATGAGTAACAGGCAGAATCTTATTGATGGGACATTGTAAAGGAGATCTCTATATGTTGTTCAGTCCAAAGGAAGCGTATTTCTCAAATAGACAAAAATCTAGTTCTGAAGATTTATGGCACCAATGGCTTGGACATACTCAAAACTCTACTCTTCAACTTTTACGCTCTAGAAATCTAATTCATGTTAAATCAAACAATAAGCCTGTAAACATTTATGAAAGGTGTCAACTTGGAAAACTTAGCAAAATGCCATTTAATTTATCTCATTCTTCTACTGCTAATATTTTTGATAAAATCCATTGTGATATTTGGGGACCAGCCCATGTCCTTTCTCTTAGCAAATTTCTTTTTTATGTGTGCATTATTGATGACTATTCACATTAAATTTGGTTAATTCAACTACATGCAAAATTTGATTTTGTTGATGCTTATTTAGCTTTCGAATATTATGTGGCACGACAATTCAATAAAAAAATAAAAATATTTCATTATAATGGTGGTGGTGAATTTATAAATAACAGGCTTACATCTCATTTTCAACAGCAAAGAATTCTACATCAAGTGTCTTGTCCATATACACCATAACAAAAAGGTATTGTTAAGAGGCGCCATCGCATTATTTGAGAGCTTGCGATGACTATGATTTTTCACAGCAAAGTTCCTAATTTTTTATGGGTTGAGGCATTTACCATAGCATCCTTTCTAATTAATTGTTTGCCCTCATCCTCAATAAATTTGGAAACTCCTTATTTTCGTTTATATGGCTCCCACCCATATTACTCAATATTGCATGTGTTTGGTTCTAAATGTTATCCTTATACATGGGATACTAAACATAATAAATTTGATTCTAAGACAGTTCCTTATGTTTTTCTAGGTTACAGTGACAGGCATAAGGGATATCGATGCTTTGATCCTAAAACTCATAGGATGTTTGTGTCATGACATTTTCTCTTTAATAAATTCATGATAACTCATAATTATATATATGTTTTATGCGTATTTTTATTATAAATATTAATGTTTATAATTTTATTATTGTGTATTTTATTTTAATTTAGTGTGTTATTCAATAATAATTTTGTTTTTGCTATTGGGCTTAATTTT